>VDFB02073773.1:0-147159 GCA_007258455.2 Sequoia sempervirens
TAAAGTGCCCAAAATCTCTGCAGAAGTACTGTTTTTAAATGATGCTTTGATTTTCTTTAACATGTAGCTTTACTTAAAATTCTCTATCGCTAGATAAAGATAACTTATAAATAGGTGTTGAAGAACAACTATGGTATATTTACAACTTGAAGGAGAGACCATGTTCATCCAGACTGTTCAAGGAGAACAATTTGAATTTGTGTTATGTCCCCTCCATGATCCAACTATTGTGGACTTTTATAAAAAGCATATTTGAATTGACACTGCCAAATCATATTTATTAATTATATTGTGGAAGCAAAAGCAGACTTAATCTAGGCCAACTATACTCTAAAACAAAGAGACAAATATTAATTGCCTGAGTTAAGTGTTGAATATGAAAGAAGCAATTAGCAATTTAGCATATCGTTACAGGCATATGAAAGTGGAACAGCAAATTAAGTCTTGTATAGCAGTAAACATAACGTAAAGATAACAATTAAACTCTGTACAAAAGCAGCGATCAGTATTGTATGAGGCCACAGACATATAAACCCAAACCAACTGTCATGCCCTCAAATACAGATCCGAATCAAGGACAGATTGATGTCCAAGGGAGACCACCCAGCGATAGGGAGGGAACACTAAAGGATCGAATTCATGAGGATTATTAAGGGATCAAATTCATAAAGGACAATGTCAATATGCATTAATTGTCCTTTAAAAGATAAGTGTGATTAGTTAAGGAAGAGACATGTCTTTTAAATAAACACATGAAGAGACATGTCCTTTACATAAACACATGAAGAGACATGTCCATCCACAGTGAACAGGTATAAGAGCAGTTCATGCCAATGCAAGTGGGGATCATGATCGGGAAGAAAATAGAAGAAAAATAAAGGAAGACATTTAAGCACAGGTGATTAGAAGAGGATCTGGGCGATCAAGCACAGCAACCCGTGGCACCAGCAATATACATATTTAATCAGACATATATTGTATCCATACTGTGTTCAGGTGTATCTCTGCCATTATTTATCTTATCTCTACTTAAATAAGCCCAGCTTAGATAAGGAATATTAGATGTGTAAATCAGTTATTTACCTTTCTTCATAAGCATCGATCTGATCTTATATACATTGATTAATTGTACTTCATAAGCATCAATCTGCTTTGATATGCATTATCAATTGTTACTTCATGCATCGATCTATATGCGGTTACTTTATGCATGATTAGGAAGCCATAGATGTATAATTACTATTGCATATTAATGTCAATGAATAAGAATAAATATGAGTGTATTAATCTGTCTGAAAACCCACCTGGTGGGAAGGGCTTGAGGAAGCGGAAAGGCCCTAAAGATCCCACTCAAGATCTCCGCCCAATCCCATGGTCAGGATGGGCCTGAGGAGTGGTAAGTGCCGAGAGCCGCTTGCAAGCTCCACCCATTCCCACAAGTTGGCATGTGTCTTCCAAGGTTGTGACGTGGATGGGGAAAGCAGGTACAAGTCGCCAAAGGGGAGAGTTGTGGTATACAACCTCTTAGGCTTGGCATATGACTTTGGGCGGACCTTCCATGTCCCTCCTCCTAGTTTATAATATGTTGCTTTCTTGAATATCTGTTAATGTGATGCAGTTGTCTAACACTGACAAATAGGTATACCATTTTGGGGAATGTTGTTCATGTGGTGAATGGAGGTTTCAATCCAGGATTACATCATTAAAGAGTTATTCATTTGATAAGGTGAAAGCCCTAACCCTAGTTTGTGGAATTTGATAAACTTTGCACAAGCCTAGCATCAAATCTTCAAGGAACATATGTCAATCCTTCGGCTGACTTGTTTATACATTGTTTATTATATTTAACTTATTACTTTCAAAATGAATTTAATATCCTCTTTTATCAATTCAGTATCTAATTTTATTCAAAGTGTTAATGATGTTCCATTTCATGCATGTGATGGTGACTTGGCTTTACCCATGTCACTCGATATCTTTGGTCCTTCTCATGAAATTCCTCTCCCTTCAAAGGATATTTTGTTGCAAGAAGATGAAATTATTGATACTTTTCTTAACATTACTCTACCTTCTCTTCATTCCAATGCGCTCTCTTCTAGAGATGATGCATTAGCAAATGATGATTCTATTCATTCCAATGCACTCTCTTCTAGAGATGATGCATTAGTGAATGATGAAGTTCCTCTCACATCGGATCCTCCAAGGATGGATGTTGAGCATATTTCTTCAAATGATTCCTCTATAAGTTGTAAGGAATCCGTAAATATAATCTATGTCTCTGTCACCCCTCAAAGGCCTAAGAGACCTCTTATTTATCTGACCCTAGCTAGTCCTTCTCCTAAAAGGATTTTTTCTATTAATGGTGTTCCATTTATAGCGATCTCCTGATCTTTGTAAGGCTCCCTCTTATAGAGCAATAGCCCATACTTATAAGACTAGAACGAATAAACAAAATGTTGATCAACCTGTTTCTTTACCACCTTCTCAACCAAGTCTTCCTTCAGCACCTAAACCTACAACTAAAGCACTTGGTGATTATGATTTTGTCGAGCAACTCCGTGTTACTCCGACTAAGATCTCATTATGGGACTTGCTTTAGTCTGGTCCGGTTTATCAAGGTATGCTTCAAGAAGCCTTGCAAAAGATCCTCTTTCCTTCTTCTGTTAGGCCGACAGATGTTAATGCATCGATAGCTCATATTCGTGTGGATTCACCGAATATTACATTCTATCCACAAGAACTCCGACCTCTGGAAGTATAGAAGTAGGCATATCCTCTAATGATTATAGTTAATGTTAATAAGATCGACATTAGACGTACTCTTGTTGACATTGGTTCGACACTCAACGTATGTAGTGTTGATCTATTGCCTAAGATTAAAATTGATTCAGCCTCTCTTGTTGCTTCTTCTGTTGTCATTCATGGGTTCGATAATGTTGGGCGACAAGCTCTAGGTACAATAGTATTACCTTTGTGGCTTGGACTTGTTATTGTACCCACTCTAGTATATGTTATGTCAAAAAAGTTACCATATAACCTTCTTCTCAGTAGACTGTTGATTCATGCTATGGTTGCAATCCCGTCTACCTTGTTCTATTAAGTTCATTTGTAACAATCGAGTAGTCATAGTCAAGGCTGACCTTGATGCTATGCACTTATGTGAGATGGCAGCTCCTAATTAGGCTTCAGTTGTGCCTACTCTTATCCCTTCAGTGTTTTCTGATGTGTTGATGTCTACTCCAATAGTACCTGTTACAAAGGACATGCTTGAGGTAGATGTCCCTGAACAAGAGCCTTTTGAAGCAAGAAATCCTAAGTCTGCTCCTTCTACCTCTTCTCAAGAGAATGCATGTCTTGGTGATGATTGGGGTTCCTTAGAATTTACAAAATCCTTCATTGGAGAATATAAAGTCAACTCGATCCACTTAGTCCTTCTGATAACATCATCCAAACCTGCTATCAAAGATGATTATTCTTCTACATCGCGGGGTAATGTAAACAACAGTTGTAATGTCCTTGATTCTGATCCTCCCCCTTCTGAGGAAGACGATCACACCTTTGTTAAAGAGGCTAATGTGGGAAATCCTATCAAGAAGGCTGATGGCGATCCCGAGGAGCATAACCCCCATTGTTGGAATAATGCTCTCTATGAAGATCCTCCTCAAGATTTGCAAACATGTTATGGCCTTGGCTTTAAACTTGTCTCTAAATATGGTTATGGGCGTAAAGGTTGTGGGCGTAATGAACAAGGCATTCAGGCCCTATAGAATGTGCACCTTGTAAGCACAATCTGGGGCTTGGTTGCTTGAGTGAACAATCTAAATGGAAGCCATGGTTGAATGACATGAATTTTGCTCAACCTTGTTCTCTTGGATTGATTCATCCTCCATTGTCTTCTATCTTCATGTCTTCTTCTTGTGAGCAGTTGAGTCTTTCTCCACAAGAGAAAGGGTTGCTTCCTGCTCCTCATCCTTTGTCTGAGCAAGAGCGTATTTTTTTGAGGCTTCTTAAAGCCCACTTGATTACTCTTCCTCCTACAAATAAGAAGTTTCATAAGCATGATAAAACAAAACATTCTTTCTGTGCGTACCATCGAGTGCCTGGCCATTCCACTAGTGAATGTAAGACCTTGAAGGATAAAACACTTTTCAATTTTGGTGTCATCACTCATCTATTTGTTGATGCACCTGCCTCTTCTTCAAATGACAAGTGATATCGAGGCCTGTATCTATCCTGTCTGTTTTAAGCATCTTCTCATGAGGTTCTTACACCTCCCTTCTATAGTATCTTGCATGATTCTCCTCCCTTGTATGCTAGGGGGTAGTGATAACTTGTTCTAGAAGTGCGTGTCCTCCTTAAGGACCCCCTCTCTTCTCTATGTCTTTCAAATGAAGCGTCCCTTGAGTGGACCCCTTTTCCTTTGAAGGGTTCCTGAGGGACCCCCTTTGAAAGTTTTTTTCTCAAAAAAATTCTTGGCATCTAGCTTGAGGGCAGCCCGACTAGACTTGTCTTATATCTTGGCGTCTAGCTTGGGGGCAGCCTGACTAGACCTATTTCATATCTTTGCATCTAACTTGGGGGGCAGCTCGACAAGACTTATCTTCTATTTGATGTGTGATGTCACAGCATCTCACATCTTGGCATCTAGCTTGGGGGCAGCTCAACTAGATCCATTCAAGCTTACTTTGCAGGACCGAGCACTTGTAAGGGCTTATCAGACTCTGCGGAGCCTCTCACATCGGGCTTCCTTAGGACCGAGCACTTGGGGCGCCTTCTTTGCAAGTTTGAGGACTTGTAAAGCACTTTCATCCTGTAGGATCTGTTCACCATTGGTTTGCAGGCCTCCGGTGCAGTTTGTTCAAATCTCCACAAGACCGAGCACTTGTGGAGCCATCTCTCTTGGAATTTTCATTCCTTTCCAGCTCCTCCCTCTCTCTCTTAAATTCTCTTCTCTCTTCTCTTCTCAAATTGTATATACCGGATCAAAGATCTGCATCTTCTTCATCTTGAGTATATGCTCTTTCTCTCTTCAACATTGGTTGCTTCCTTGACTTTTGGGTGCATTCTTCTCTTGCGACCAATCCTTATCTTCTTCTCTTCATTTAAGAATTCTTCTATGTGTTATTTCTTAATTTGGGGATGACGCATAGTATTGAGACAACCTTTTACATCGAGGTCTCTTTCACTTTGTTGACTCAAATCCTTTAGTTTGTTGTGTGCCTTGTGTATGTGTTTTTATATGTTCTAACCCCATGATGTAATGGCTTTTTATGTTCTAACATTGTTGTCTTGTGCAGGTCTTTCTTGTCTAATGCATTTGTTTTTTAGGTCTTTAGCTTGGGGGCATGCTTCCTTGGTTCGAAGAGTTGTCTGCTTCCTCTACAATATCCTTTTGGTATCATGATGTTATTTATGTTTGGTAGATTTCCTTCAGCGTGCATATTAGTGTAGATTCATATGCTCGCTAAAGTGGGGGCAAAATGTAATATTGTAAAATTGCACCCCTTGCAATTTCACATACATTCTTGTATCCACTTTAGTGTTCACCCCCTTAGCATTTGTGTAGGCTCATTTTAGCCCTTGCATCAGCCTTTTTCCTCTCTCAGGATGCTCAAGACCCCTTTTTAGCAACTACCTTTGTGCGTCAACTTTGCGTTAAACTTTGTGCTTCTCCCATTCTTGTCGTTTGTAGCGTGATGTGTTTGGACACTAGTGCGCCGCGCAAACTTCCACGTGCTGCGCTAGTGTCCTGTGACATTTCAACTTTCAAATAACTGTTTTGCCACTTGTCAACTCCTTTTGTTGGTGGTAACGGCCCAAGACGCCTTGTAATGACTTAGGAAGCTTCTTTTCCTTCTTCTCCCTTTAAATGCTATCTTTCCAATTCATTTGTGGTTCTAGCTTCTCTCTAGCTTCTTGGCTTCTCTCTTTTCCCTCTTTACTCTCTTGCTTGTTATAGCAGCTTCAAGCACTCACACATTCTTACAACACTCTTTGCAATTCTCTTGGCTCTCACAGCTCTGTCTCTCTCTTTGGCTTCTCCTAGCCTTGCAAGTGATATGTTCCTTGTATCTTTGAGCATCCTGGGATTTCTCACATCCCCTATCTATTGCATCCCTATCTTGTGATACCGGTTCTCCTCCTTGAGTGAGGATTGCTTTTATCACTTTATATTTGCTTACTTTGTTCACTTTTTCTATCTATCTAGCTGTCCGTGGAAGTGGGAACACCAAAATGGGGGTTTGACTGCGGCAAGCCCCTAAATAGCCCCAACATTTTCTTTCGATCTTATGTATGCAGGTATTGAAGATATTCATGTGCTGGAGGCTTCATTACTTGGATTGTTGTGAGCACTTCCTTTATCCTCTTTAGTCTTATCATTTACTTTAACCTATTTCAGTTCTATTACTTTTTGTTACCTTCTTGAATTCTGGAAGTTCTTAGTAATTGGATTGTTAGTAGTCATTTTGCTGTTTTTTGCAATAATTTCGGGTTTCAGTCCGTACGAGACTTTGGGACTCTAGTGTGTTGCACTGCCGTCCATTTGCTACGTTGACGTCCTTTGGCCGATAACTCGTTAGTTTGTCCAGAAAACCTCTGTGATCTGCTCATTCTATTTTGGAACTCTCACCTTTTCAAATTGAGATAGTTTAGGGAAGTTCGTTCCCTGGGACTCTCTTGAGAATAAAGAGACTCGTGAGCAGCGAATCCCCCTTCTCTACAATGGTGTAAAGCATATTGCCATTATTATATAACAAATTTGCCCCTAAAATTCAGTAGTGGGGCCTTGCAATGTCAGCTTATTTCTTTGACACATTAGTGTTGTTGATAGTTAAATTCACCAAGAAATTAATGAAATGGTAATTATCACTTGCCTATTCAAGCTTCAAATTCAGTATTCAAGACTACTATATTTATTTATTAAATTAATTAATATTAAATATAAAATAAACATATTATATAAATAAACTTGTAAAAACCTAGCAACTTAGATTATTCTCCACCTCTACTGCAAATCTAGTGTAATGTCCCCTTCTCATCAGTGATCTGTTCTGACACTCATCAGCCTATTCTGGAAGCCTGTAGGCTCGTTTGAGGTAAAATTAGGGTTTCCATGTTCAGAGGTTCTATGGCATTTCAGGGAGTTTACTATTTATAGTAAATTCTATTTTTGGCAGTATGCAGTTATCAGTCTTCAAGGTCTTCATTTTCAGTTGGAGCATTTAATGCAATTCAAGTCTGGCTTCTAAAGGTTTTATTTTGGTGAATAAAGGCATTAATGCTATAATTTGCAGTTGACCCCTTGGCCTAGGAGAATAACTTGAAGTTGTTTTAAAAGGTGGTCTTGAAGGGGGACGCCTTCATGAGTGATTATTATTATCTTTTAATAATGTCTTTATGCCTTGGGGAAAAAAGTGACGCCTCTTTTAAGGAGAGATATTTTTAAATAAAGTGAAGTTCATATTTTTGCAAAAGGGACGCCATCTTGAGAATTAATTGTTTCTCAGGAAATTGAAGAGTTTTTGTGAGCTTCTATAAAGTGAAGGCTTTGCTCCAGCCTTGGTATCCATTATGCTTATCATATTGTTATGCTGTCGGAATGACTTCATGAATTTAGCTTCGAGGAATGCTTACCTCTTAGCATTGATCCAATTTCGTGTTTGAAAGATAACACCTAGTTGGTTTTGGGACCGCTTCTCATCCAGACTAGCAGATTGAGTTCGAATGTTGAAGAATTTTGGAGATTTATCAATTTTGGTATTGCTGATTCATCTACAGCTGAAGGTGATTTTGATTCATAGCTTTATTATCAGTTTGAATATGATTCTGGGTATTTCATCATTTGATTTGTTGATCTTGGGCGACTCATCATGCCAAGTTTGAGATTTTAAAGTTGGGAGTCTGATTTTTAAAGGAAAATCGCCCCTTCAAGGAGGGCCGTACCTTTCACAAGTGCATTGGAATGCGTGCTAAATTCATAGAGGGTCTTTGTTGCTGTTTCTTCATCCTAACTTGGTCGCCTACCTTCCAGTTGTTCATTGCATTCGATTTCATTCGAAACGGAGGTAATTTGATGAAGTTATGAGCATTTTATGGTGTTTCAGTTTGCTGATCAAAATTCCAGAAAAACACTGTTTTATAACAGATTCATATGATTTCAGTTTTGGTCTTTATTTTATCATTGGAAGAGCAAAAGAACATTGCTAGTATTCATTCTTCTCTTCTTAACTATGTTCTCTATCATTGTAATTAGTAATTTGCAGATTTGTGATTGTAAGGTTGAGATTTTAGTAGTACTAATCCAACCGTTTTAAGTCTCTGCAATTACTTGATTTATTCCATATTAATTACCCTTGGATGGTTTACCGCCAGTGTGGAAAAATGAACATTTGATATCTCTTTGTACCCACTCTCAAGTGGTGAATCCCCACTCTTAAGTGGATGCCCGCCGCAGCGGATGAATTAGATAGATGTATCTTCATGGCTGGTTATCCGCCTAATTATTTCAGTTCAATTAATAACTCTGTCATATGTTAGCACCTCGCCCTCAGTGGGATCTTGAGTGCACATTCTTGACGTTGAGTTTGTCTCATTTCAAGTATTGTTTTTAGTTTCTCCGCCATATGACAACACCTATCCTTCCTTGGGATTGAGTGTGCATTCTTGGCGTTGAGTTCTTTCAAGCTTGGATTTCAGTTTTTGATGCTAACGCTAATTCAATTGGCGAAGTGTTGATTGTGTGTGAAAAATCTATCGAAAAAATTGGCTAGCATATTTCATCTAGTTACTAGAATAAATGGGGATAATAAAACCAAAGCCATATGAGTAAAAATAAGATACTCTGCTCTGTTTGTGAGGAGCAGCTACAAGAATGTTGAGAGCTTCAAGTCAATAAGCATTGTCTTCTTCCAGAAATCTTCAATTTTTTGTGTGGTTGTAAACATCTCCTCAAAAGCTTTGTTAAATGGCAGTCCACCAGTTGTTGAACAAGTAGCAGAGTTGTTGGCAATGAAGGAGAAGTGGCAGAACACTATTTGGCAGAGCTGAGAGCTGAGAAGAAACACTTGAGCTGCTGGACCATAGTTGAACCCAGGGCTGTCCTTGCTCCATATCCAGACTTGAGCTAGGCCCAACCAGTACGCTGCATAAAAATGTTGAATAGATGATTAGGGAAACAATTGAAAGATAGCTGAAGAAAGATGTTCAATTCAATGCTTTTACCACATCTTTACAAAATCCAAATGATAAGATATCCTTAACCCAAGTTCACACCCTGATTTCTTCCTCTATTCTTCTGCCTAATATCATTTCAAATGCTTAATCACTTTACTATATATCCACCTTTGCAGATTGTTTATGATTTGAAAAATGAATCACTTAGTAACTTACTCAACTGAATTAAAACATTACAAAAACCAAAATGCCCCTCATGTTCCGTGGAAACAAGGTAAAATATCCAATTTATATGCTTTGGTCAACATGCCATGATGCCTAATATCAAATAGTGTAAGTATTAAAAATACATGCCAAGGCCAATAATGGCATATTTAATGTCATACTGTCATACAAAGCAAACACTTATTTTATGTATTATGGCTATTATGTCGTCTTACATTAAGACTTAAAGATATCTGCAATGGCCAAAGGCCATCAATTCAAATTCAAATAACAATCAAGCTATATGACACAAATAAATGCCAAGACAAAGATGACTTAAAATCGTCATGTAACATCAAGACACCACACATGTTAGTCAATAACCAAGCATGTTTCCAAGCACAATGTAAACTAGCATTGAATGAAATCACAAATACACATTTAAACCAAGATTTGATTGCAAACATACTACTGAGCAATCAGCAAAGTCAAATGCAACAATCATGCAAACCAAATAACATATGGCGTGTGCAACTTTTTCTCTGTTGTCATTGCTTGTGAATGAAGCCACTCTCTCCCATCATACTCTCCCTAAGCCTAGCAGTCAAGGTATTCTTATCAACACACACAAGGCACAATGATTAATCATCATAAGAAAATTAAATGACAATTAATCAACATTAAAGACATAATCAATCAACTCAGATGACAATTAGTCAACATTAAAGACATAATCATCGTTGTCATTATATAAATTAAATGATGTTTGTCATAATAATAATAATGTTTGATTTTAGGAATATGAGAACATGTATTTTGTGATGATTATCCTTGAGAAAGTGCTACAATATGTTGAGAGATTAGATTTTGCTTTCAAATTTTTTCACAATTTGCATTATGAGAACATGCCATTTTGATGTGGAGAATGATTTAAATGTGGAAATTTCCACAAATATTTACCATTGAAGGAAAAGTGTACCTAGTAAGAGGGGAGGGATGCCTTAGTGGACATACATTTTCTCTAGAGAAGGTAGGTGAAAAAGGAAGAGCTTTCTTCTTCCTTTTTTGTCAAGAATCAATATGAACTTGAAGTGATGTGTGAGGGAAAGCTAGAATCTGAAAATGTATTGTGTAGAGGTGACAAGAAGAGAATCTTAACAATATGTTTTGGGTGTTGGAGTGAAAATGACACTGAGAGGGCGGGGGGGGGGGTGAATCAGTGTCTTAACATATTTTAACAATTTTCAGAAAAATAAACCATAATACATATTTGTTCTCAATATTTCAATGATAAATGCATTCATGAGTTGAATGCAATCATTCATAAACTGAAATGAGAAATGTACTTGCAAAACAATGAACAATAAAGCATTCTCACAGTAAAGCAGTGAAACAACAGATGAACAATGAGACACACGATTTGCCAAGTGGAAAACCCTCCTGGGGTAGAAAAACCACTCCTAAACTGCTGCCTTTCAGGCTCTTATCTGAAAACCACTGTTAACAATGCCTTATAGGCTAATTTCTGAGCACCAACTCAAGGAGCACCAACCCCTCATTTTGAAACACCAATTTCAAGGAGCACCAACCCCTTACTCAGATTTCAGAATTACAATAACACAGAGGATCTCTCTGTTTCTCAGATAAGCTCACTCATACCTCTCTATCTAATACCCTAAAGATTCAACACAATGAATCCTTAAAATATTAAATACATAAGGTTTACATCAGTGCTCTGCAACATGTTTTCAATTTTTTAATAACAGAGCTTTTTCAACATTTCAATTTTTGATACAACAGGTTATGCTATCACAAAATCACATTGTCTGACTCACAGTGATGAAACACTATATTTATATGAATACAAAGATATAGATCTGCTAAAAATAATTCTTCACAGATGTCGTTTTCAAAAATATCTTTTACCCAACTGGTTGCTGGAACTGTTTTGTTTCAGGCACCACAGGAAAAAATAATATCACTGCAAGGGTTTGAAAAGAATTTGTAATTGAACCCTTATCTTCACCAAAAATCAAAATAAACAATACTTTCAGAATACCCATGATGGGAAAAGTATAACTGAACTCTAATCAAGCATTTCTGACAAAGATTAATTAGTGACCATTTATCTTTTTCCAGATTCGAGCAAAAAGACCAGTAATTGACATTTGTTAAATATAAACACCAAATGATGGAAATGATACCTGAACAGGCATGAATCTGAAGAGAAAAGAAATTGCCCTTCGAAGACATTCATCAATGAGAGGTAGGAATACCTGATTAGCAGCAAGAAAAACACATAAATACCAGTGAGAATTGCAGCTCCCACGATTTCCTTCAACCACTGTCGAGCTTCCAGCCAGTGAGGCGCACCAAACATAGCATCCATACTGTTTTTGCATCCTGTCACAGCCGTTACAGCCAGCTAGAGTAAGGAGAGCAGCAAAGAATTCAATGAAACAATCCTTCATGGCGGCGGTGAGGCTAGGGTTTCATACCCAGCCAAATGAAAATCATTAACCACGTTTTGTCCTATTTGCATTCTCATTCAATCGATGACTTTGCTAAAATGTAATGTGATTTGAAGTCCACAATAAATCAAAAAACATACTAATGAACAACTCAAAAGATTGTTGAGTTCGCTGTCCAAGGATACCCACCACATTATTACCTCAAGATTTTGCAATCAAGCTGTCAGCACATAGAGATTATTAAAATAGACCAAAATCTGAGTCAAAGTCCTTCAAAGAATGCCGACTTAATGATCACATAGAAGAAAATGCTAAAAGAGGTGTCGATCCAATACTTCCATCAAAATATCATGCTAACTTGAAGACTTTTCAACAATGTCGACCACTATAATACCATTGAGCAATAATTACCAAAAGGTCGAAGCCATGTCATTTCCAAATGACTTTTAAGTAAGGCAAATAATCATTTAGCTCGAATCAAATATGACTTTAATCCAAGGCAAGATAGCCAAAAATGATGCCCAAAACAACATTATAAAATTGCCATAAAAATTACCTTTGAGCCAAAGAGGTGACTTGTACAAAGTCAGATGCAAATAACACCATGATAACCAAAGATCACTTTTAGAAGCTGATTATGAGATCAAGCCACGAAGTTCAATAAAAGACATATTCAGATGAATCTTGTTAATGATGCCATGATTAACCTGATAATTGAAATAATATACCTGAATAATCTAAACCAATGATCAACCTTAATGACCTGTCAAGATAGCAATACCGTTTATCACAAAAGCTAATGCATGCCCCTGTCACAATGAACATCATCTGAATAATCTGTATCAACACTGTCAGTAACCATAACCATCTGAAGATATATTGCATTCATAAATCTGAATAATAACCAACACAATGCTGTCCATGAATAAGTACTGAATACCAAAACCAACTGAAACCATCTGAATGTAAACCAATGCCAATGACAACCAAACACCAAGATGCCAAACCAAATCACAGTTTTGACATCAAGGACAAATACTGTCACAACTGAAAGCCAACATTGGGATCTTATATTTCCATAAAATTGTGGCTTAGTGTTAGCAAGTGGTGTAACTTGAATGCCTTTGATAGATATAGTGATGGATATGATGTATATATAATCAAACTTCTTTAGGTACAAGTGAAACCAGTTATGTCTAGTCCTGTTAGTTCTATCTTTGTACACTTGCTATGCTTGGACAAGGATATCATTAGATTCCTCTATTTGTTCTCATAACTAGAGGGTTATTGTTGATGTATAACACAAAATTTCATTATTGACAGGTCATAATTTTGTCTCATCTTATGAGATGCTAGATACTGTAAAAATGTTTTGATCTATTATAAACCTTTTGACCATTTTCAAATTTTTTTACCCTGTTCTTTAACCTTTTGTGGTTTGTAATCTGAATTTTCCCTGTTCTTTAACTTTTGAAGGTTGAGATGCAAGGCTAACTATGATGCTGCAAAAGGGATTTTTTGTGGCATGGATTGACGTGTTCCTTGAAGATTTGATGCTAGGCTTGTGCAAAATTTAGTATCTTACCTTACACTAATATGTAGGAGATATTGAATATGGTGCACAATCATATATCTTAGCTCTTCTTTCTTGGATGGCAAAAGGAATCCTGTGCTGCCCCATTCTTAATGTACATTATTCATGCAGTATAAATCTCAGTGTATAACAAAAAAGAATGCATTTTATCTGTAACATTGAATTGATTCGTTAATACATACTGTTGATCTTACACAGCTCTGTTAACTTTTTAGGGTGAAAGTGATGTGCCTTTGGGATCAGTTGCTGGTACCCTTCAGGTATTTTTTCAACTCTAAGTTATTTTGAATACCTTGCATATCTCAATTGAAGCTAGTTTTCTGCTCCTCTGTTTCATGGGGAATTTCAGGCATGTTTTTCACAAGTCAAGAGTTTCCTTCTGACTGTGCCATAATCGATACCTTTTCTTTTGTATGTGAAACCCATTCTTTAGAATATTCTGGATTCTTTACATAGATACATAAAGATCTATATAAATGGAGTATGGACTTCCTGATATTCTTCTGGTTTACATTAAGTAGCTGTACCTGGATATCCATTTTTTGTGTGTGTGGTAGATTTACTTATTATCTATGTGGTTGCCAGACACATGCAAGAGACATAGCTCATTTCATCAAATATGAAGTTGGTGTTCCTCCTATATTGGTTGGACATTCATTTGGGGGCCTGATAGTACAATGTTATCTTTCATATATCAACATTAACATGTCTTCCAAGGAGGTTGGAGGTCAGTTTAGATTGGGGAAGTAACACTATGCTAAGATTTTCATTTAAGTGATGTCAATATAGATTTTCACAATGCTACAAGGGTTCTAGGAATGCGGTTGCTAATAATATATTAGTATTAACAAGTCCATTATATTGGATATAATAGTAGTTTTTATAGAACTATCTTCACTAAAGTTGTATCTCCTGTTTCACTTTTGTCACTTTGTGTGCTCAGGAATCATTTTTCTTCTTATTCCTCATTTATAGAGACAATGAAATGCTTCTTGATATGCAGGCTTGGAAGAACCTTATCCAACCCTTGCAGCAGCTGTTCTTGTCTGTTCGGTACCTCCAACTGGCAATAGGTGAAAATTTTCATTACTGTTTTGTTAGTTCTCATCTTCCAATGCAAATGCAATTATATAATGTGCTATTTCCACTTCTATTTGTAATTAATGGTCTTTCTTTTACTCTTTTCTTGCCTAATTTTTATATTAATATTGTCATATGTTTCATTAATAGTTTAGTGGGTTGGTGTGGCGTTATCTTTTGTCAAAACCTTTGGCTGCTATTAAGGTGAGTTTAAGAGCTACACAGAATTGACATGTAATTTTTCGTTGTTTTGCATTCCTTCCATACCATTTTTATTATCTTCAATTGGAGTTTGGAGTTTGAGTATGAACAGAATATATGAAGACCTTTTATATCTTTGTATTAATAAATGCCATAATATCTTAAAAAATTAAGTTTTGGTTCACACTTAGTTTCTTTCAGATGATCCATTTGTTTTTGTGCTTACTAAAAAGTGCACATATTAGGCACACCTTTATGTTTTAGCCCCTGCCATGTTCAATGTAAAAAACCAGACATCTACTGTTAAGTTATGGTTGCCTCAGTTTTTATATAATTGAAATATATCAAATTTCAGACCCAAATTTAAATTCTGAAAAAAATGGATCTTGCATATCATGCAATCAACGATCAAACATCTACTGTTAAGTTATAGTTGCTTCACGTTTTGTGTATGTTAAGTATTTTGAAATTTAGAATCTAGACCCAAACTTAAATTGTGCAGAAATTTCATCTGCAGGTCACATTAAGCTTAGCAGTTAAATGATTTGTTAATTTAAATATTTCAAATTTCAGACCCAAATTTAAATTCTGTAGAAATTTGATCTTGCAGATCATGCAGTCAACAATCAAACATCTTCTATTAGGTTGTAGTTGCTTCAGATTTTGTATATATTAAGTATTTTGAAATTTAGACCCAAACTTAGATTGTGCGGAAATTTCATCTTGCAGGTCACATTAAGCTTAGCAGCTAAAGCATTTGCTACTTCTGTGTCTTTATGTCGAGAGACATTCTTCTCCCGAGATATTCCAGATCTTCAAGTGGAAAGGTGCAGTTGCATTTCAGTGATTAGTGTAGACAGCTAATATAAATTTAATGGGCTTCTATATGTTTAAACTTTAAAGACAACTGACTATTGAAGTTCTCTCATCCATATTTAAATTAATTCTTAGTCATAGAATATGTGCATGTATCTAATGATCAGAGATTTCCATAGGTAAATTTTGATACATATCTAGAATCAACTGTGTTCTATTCTCTTTTATTTCCAATATTTTAGGTCAACGCCTAGATCTCTCTTTAGGGATTTGGATCTTTTGATGGTTTATATAAATATATACCAATGGAAATTGCAAGAATGTTCTTGTAATATGGAATGTCATGATGACCATTCATTGTAATAACTTATCTTACTCATTGCCATGGCCCCTATGGGTCACTATGTTTGATTCAAGTTCCAACCATCATCCCTGGATGTTATTCTTGTGCTGTTTCTTTCCAATTTTCTGATCTTCCCCAGCCAAGATATGATGTTAATCTCATGTTCAGGCACAAGGGGCTTTTCTGCTAGTGCAAGATTCACAACCCTGTTGGGTCAAAGATACCAACATAATTCTTTAATCCTGTTTGAATACATCTTCTAGATTTACCAGGTGAGCATTCTATCATGTACACGCTACAATTCAGTTTAGCGTCCAATGGGTCTTTTGTTTATTGGAATTTCTTCTTAGTGACATTGATAGGTAAGAACATTGTTTCATTGCCATACATTTTAAGAAATTGGAAATTTTAGTTCTCATCCTCTTGATGCAAGGTAGAAAGGCCTTTCACCTTTGATTTATTTTTTTCATTTTCATTGCAGGTTTGAGAACTTTTATGAACATTTTGGAAGGATTTATTGATTTGTTTATTTTTGAAGCCATTTCTCCCTAGAATGTTGGTAAGGTAATCCTGGTCTTGTTTGGAATAATCACCATTCACTATTTTCAGGGTCCTTATAGCAAGTGCTTTTAGTACGTAGGCTTTTTCTGTTGGGTGATTTTTTGTTTGGTACAACTTTCAAGCAAAAGCATCACCTTCTTTCCTTTTCAAGATAACATCAAGATAAGGGAGACACTCATCAACTAGACTTCGTAGGGAATTTGATATGTTGTCAAAGACTGTTGAGATGTTTGAGGAAGTTTTCATTTCTTGTCTTTTCCATGATGCCAATACACATGTGTCATCTGTGAATCTCTTCCACTAATCAGGTTTTTCTGTTTAGGTTTCAATTGTTTCTCGGTTTCTCCAATTCTTCAGCTAGCAGGTTCACTACTTTTAGTGAAAAGACTCATTCCATTGCTATACTCTTTGTTTGTTCATAGATGTCACCTTCAAAGCTGAAGAAATTTGATGTTAAGCACACCTTTATCAGCTTCATTATTTCATATAATTTAAAAGTTGTGGTAAGAAGTGCAAAGTTTTTTCAAAATATAACCATTGTGCTGTTTTTTGGAGGATAAGAAGAATTCTCACAGAATCTATGATTTCTTGTTCTGCAGGTATCAGGAGCTACTGAAAAATAGCTCAGTCGTGCCACTGTTTGACCTGAGAAAGCTTAATGCATCTTTGCCAGTTCCTCCACCACCAAAGGGTGCACCACCCGTCCTTGTAATGGGTGCAGCAGATGACTTCATAGTGGTAAATTTTTTCATCAATTAACAGTTTAAAAACAATTGTGCTAGATTATAATAAACAAAACATTTAGTATGCATAAATAATGTGAAATCATAGTTGTTTGTACTATCTTGTAGTTTTCCATTTTGCTAAATACTAGTGTTAGGGAAAAATCTGTAAGGATTTTATGTTGATTAAGGACCCATGATTATCAATTAAGGAATTTTGACTAGTCAAATAATGTGGTTTATATTAATCCTGTTTTGATTTAAGAAGATGAATGATAGTATGGACTTGATTATATTATGTCTCCCAGTAATGAATATTTCAATGGTGATTCATATGATTAATCCGGATAAATGCTTATTCATATTAATGTTTAGTTAGACTAATGTTCATTCAGATTTATGATTTCCCAAATTATCTTGTGAAGCTCGATGACTTGATGAATTGGTCTAAGTGTGTAGGGAAATTGTTGACAAGGATAGGGCTACACCAAATAGGAAGGGAATATTCTGTTTCATAGGGAATTTCATTGGTATCTAGTAATGGTGCAAGTATAGTCCTACAATAGAGGATGCTAAGAGATCGTGTCAATCATTAGGACATCGGGAACTACCGGATCACCTGATATAATTGGCACAAGCAGAAATTGAGGATAATGAGCTAGGAGTTAATAAACCAAGTTTATCAAGAAATTCTTGTGGAAAGATAGGTGCCTCGGAAGATTGCTGTAATTGACATGAAACAAATTGGTGAATGGTAGAGAAAAGGGCAATTAGAATTGGCCTAAGTTACTGAATCGCCTGAATATAACCCTATTTTCGGGTACGAGTTGTACACGAACTGGGTACCGATTGGAATCGCTTGTAGAATCGGGTAGGGTTTAGGTATTTCCGGGTGCTGATTTTAACTCGTATTTGTTGGCAATACAAGGGCAGACAACAGAGAGGGGCGGGGGGTGAATCAGTTGTCACAGAAATTCAAAACTTATCCAACTTATTAACCTTATTCTCAGATCTGCTTATTAACCATGAAAACATAAATCATCAACACATCAGAGACACACATAACTCCAAGATTTTTTACGTGGAAACCCTGTTAGGGGAAAAACCACGGTGGAGGTCAGTCCACAAGATTATACCCTGCTAAAAGTATAATGAAAATGAAATATGGGGAATGCACATGCATTCAGGCACACTGCCTAGAGCTCACTGCACAATTACAAAGGAAGACACACTATCTTACAAAGAGATTCGGATTACAACCATCCTGATTTTGCACTGAGAAAATAGCATTTGCTAATGCTTGATTATAGTTCCAATTAAGCACATGAACACTTCTCCACTCTTCTTCACACTCTGCTCCGCCTTCAAATGATTTAGAACATTATTCGCGCACACACACATTCAGCATACTTCAAATGAAATGAACAATCGCTTTTATATATCCACAACAAGAAATTTCATCCCTTCATGTTGGCCACAAAGAAATAATAAAATGAATATAAACTGTTGGCCCAAAACATTAAAGATTATCAATGCGAATCAACCAAGGTTGGCCACAACTTAGTGAGGACCCAAAACAACATCTTCAACATGAAAACACTTCAATTATTTTCTCCTCGAAGATCCACAACACGCTACAAACACTATGTTGGCCAAGAACAAGAAAAACATGAACACGCAAGAGAAAATCGCCAACCACGAGCACAATGATCAATGCGGATGTGCAACAAAGACAGAGCACGATCTAGAAACATCCACAAGCATCACGAATCACAAGAGAAGCATCCACAACAATATTACTAACTGAAATAGCATCATCTTCAATCAGGAACACCAACTGAAGAAATAGAAAAACTGTCAGAATGAAAATCTTCATAACTCGATCAAATCTTCATGCGGATCTTTGAAACTCGACGTGGATAAACTAGATACACTCAACAACAAACCCTTTAGTCCACAACCTCTGATCAACAACGTACAAAAATAACTGACATACTGAACTTCACTTCACCACTGACAACCTGCAACCCATTTATTACAATTTTCTCAATATCCTTGACATATACAACTTCAAATGCTTTAATGCTAATAGTTTTGGCATCCATGACAACCACATATCAGCAACACAATCACAACATCCAAAATCTCCCCCTTTGGCATTGATGGCAACACATGATGTGAAAAACACCATCAACACAACTAACTACTGCTTAGGATTTGACTCATCTTCTTTTCAACACTTTCACATAATCTTTCTCCCCACAAGGCTCTTCTCCTCAGATAATCACCAATTTTTCACATGACTCTTCTCCCCCTTTGACATCAATGACAAAGATCTCTAAGCTTTGAACCACATATCTAAATTTCTGAACCATCTAACTACTCCCTTTGAGTAGCAACCACCACAACATCAATCCGAAACAAGATATGATTATGAAATGCACGGATTGATGCAATGAATTGCTTTGCATCTTAGTTCTGATTAGGAGGGGTAATCACCCCTAACTTCCCTCTGAGATATTCAAAAGTATCCTTAGGCAACGGCTTGGTAAAGATGTCTGCAATCTGCTCCTTAGTAGGAACATACTCCAGTCTAACTTCCTTTTCACTTACCTTCTCCCTCAAAAAAGTGAAACTTGAGATATATGCTTTGTTTTTGAATGCAACACCAGATTCTTGGAAATGTTAATAGCACTTGAGTTATCATAGAATATAGCAATAGGCTCATCATATACAATTCTGATATCCTTCAGCATCTGTTTCATCCACAGGACTTGAGTACAATTGTTAGCAGCAACAATGTATTTGGCCTCTGCAGTAGATAAGGAAATTGCATTCTGCTTCTTGCTTAACCATGAAATTAGCTTTTTACCCAAGAAAAATGCTCCACCACTAGTACTTTTTCTGTCATTCACATCTCCTACCCAATCAACATCAGTAAAGGCACTCAAGGTAAGATCATCTTTAGGATACCATAGGCCAAGATCAACAGTTCCCTTCAAGTATCTGAAAATTCTCTTCACAACAGTCACATGAGATTCCTTCAGATTAACCTGAAATCTTGCAACAATACATACAACATTCATGATATCAGGCCTAGTTTGAGTTAAGTACAACAATCCACCAATCATTGATTTGTATCTTGTCTGATTTGCTTTCGGAGAATCATCTTCTGTTGTCAACTTGCATCCGGTCACCATGGGTGTATCAACTAGCTTTGAATCTTCCATACCGAACTTCTTCAGCAATTCCTTCACATACTTGGATTGAGATATAAAAATCCCTTTATCTAACCGAGTAATTTGCAATCCCAAAAAGAATTTCATCTCACTAATCATAGACATCTCAAATTCATTCTGCATCTCATTAGCAAACTTCATGCACAAACCATCATCTCCTCCAAAAATGATATCATCAACAAAGACTTCAACAATCAAATCTTTATTATGATCAATCTTGAAATACAAATTACTATCGGCAGTACCTTTGTTAAATCCAAGCTTCAACAAATACTTATCCAATCTTGCATACCATGCTCTAGGGGCTTGCTTGAGTCCATACAATGCTTTCTTCAACCAACACACCATATCTTCCTTATTAGTCAACTGGAATCCATTAGGTTGCTCAACATACACTTCTTCCAATTCACCATTTAGAAAAACTGATTTGACATCCATCTGATAAACTTTGTAGTTCTTGTGAGCAGCATAGGCAAGAAATAGTCTTACAGCTTCAATTCTAGCAACAGGGGCAAAGGTCTCTTCAAAATCAATTCCTTCCATCTATGAATATCCTTTACATACCAGTCTTGCTTTGTTTCTAACCACTTCACCTTGCTCATTCAGTTTGTTTCTAAAGACCCATTTGGTTCCAATTACATTCTTGTCCTTAGGTCTAGGAACAAGAATCCATGTATCATTCTTCTCAATCTGTTTTAACTCTTCTTTCATTGCTTCAACCCAATGCTCATCTTTACATGCTTCATTCACACTAGTAGGCTCAGTCTTTGATATCAAGCAATACTTTTTTGCAATCTTTCTCCTAGTTTGGACACCTATGTTCTTATCACCTATAATCTGATCTTCTGAATGATTCAATCTTACATACCTCAGAGTCTTCTTAGGATGCTCTTCAACTTCAGGTTCTTTTGATCTCTCTTCTGCTCTTTCACCAGTTTCTCCTTCATTTTCTTGATTTACTGGATTGATTTGCACTTGATTTGTAGTCCGAACTTGCTTTCCTTTGTTTGTACTGTCATCCTGATCATCAGAGTCATATCCATAGGTTCGGGATAGTGTACCTAAGTCTTCATCAACCTTGACATTTGCACTTTCAACCATTTTCTTCAATCTTTTATTGTAACACCAGTAGGCCTTAATTTTAGTAGAATAACCCAGAAAAATACCTTCATCACTCCTAGCATCAAACTTTCCTATGTCTTCATCTCTCTTAATATAACACTTGCTTCCAAATATCTTGAAGTATTTAATAGTAGGCTTTTGACCAGTCCATAGCTCAAAAGGGGTCTTACTAGTATCACCTTTGATTTGTACCCGGTTGAGTGTGTACACAACAATACTCACAGCTTCTCTCCAATAGATATACGGAACATTTCCTTCCAGCATCATAGTTCTAGCAACATCTTCAATTGTTCTGTTCTTCCTTTCCACAACTCCATTTTGCTAAGGGGTCCGCGGTGCAGATAATTGTCTCCTTATTCCATATTCTTTACAAAAAGAATTAAATTTACCGGAAGTGAATTCACCACCTCTATCTGATCTCAGACATTTAATCTTCAAATCTGTCTTTGTCTCAACCATAGCTTTAAAGATTTTGAACTTTTCAAGTGCGTTAGATTTCTCCCTTAAGAAAGTAATCCATACCATTCTAGGATAATCATCAATGAGTAACATGAAATACCTATAACCTTGTAAACTTCTGACCTTAGAGGGACCACACAGATCAGTATTCACAAGCTCTAACAATTCATTTGAACAATGCTTTTTACTCCGAAATGAAATCCTAGTTTGCTTTCCCAATTGACATTCCTTGCATATTGCATTAGTAGGTTTCACCAACTTAGGTAGATCTCTCACAATATTATCAAAGTTAACATGACACAACCTCCTATGCCATAACCAACTTTCATCAACTTGAGCAATCAAACAACTTTTACTAGCAACACTCAAGTGAAAGATATTACCTTTTGTTTTTGTACCTGATGCAATTTCATTTCTGGAACTCAATATTTTGCACTTTCCATCCTTGAACTGAAGATTGTATCCCTTATCAACCATTTGACCGACACTCAAAAGATTATGCTTCAAGCCTTCCACATACAGAACATCATCAGTATTATGCTTACCATCAAGAGAAATGCAACCTCTTCCATGGATCACACTAGCTGTATTATCACCAAATCTCACAACACCGCCATCACACTTTTCCAAGCTTACAAACTTACTTTTGTCTCCCGTCATATGATGTGAACATCCACTGTCAATCACCCATTCATCTTTCTCTTCAACTCGAGCAGCTAGGGATTTCTCCACATTTGTACAACCAGCAGATTCAGTAGATATAGGATTATTTTCTTTGATAGCATTAAATACCCATTCATCGTCACTTCTATTTCCATTATCAGATTCATCATCTGTCACGCCTTCATCAACAACATAGTAACACTTCTTCTGAAATCTAGGCTTGTTATGTCTTGGTTTAGCAACTCTTTCCGGACACCTTGATGCAAAATGACCTATCTTATTGCAAGAAAAACATTTAAGAGGCAATTTTCCTTCATATTTACCTTTTCCTCTCAGTACTCTTTTGACAATAAGTGCTTCCAGCTCTTCTAGCTCTTTTTTCTTCTTCTTCAATCTGTCTAATTTCATCCTCATACTTGAATGTCTTTCTAGATGAACTTTCACCTAGATCATATCTCTGTCTATCTCTTCCGGAAGTAGTAGCCTTAAATGCAGATTCAACCTTAGGAAGGGCATATCACCAAATTCGCTCAACTCAAAAGTTGTCAGCTTACCAACCAACGTATCTCTGGTTATATTACAGTCCGGAGCTCTTCAATAACACTAACTTTGACTTTGTAACAATTAGGCAGGGATCTAAGCACTTTAGCAACAATCTCAGATTCGTCTATCTTTCCACCAACACATCTAATGCCACACACAAGTTCATTCACTCTTTGCATGAAAGTATTAATGTTCTCATCATCACCCATTCTCAACCTTTCATATTGCCCTTTCAAACTTTGCAACTTAGTAATCTTCACATTAGCATCACCTTCATACAAGGTTTCCAACTTTTTTCAGATCTCATAAGCAGTTTTCAGATCCATAACATTTGTCATCTCAGAATCAGTCAAAGCACTCAACAAAGCTTCCTTAGCCTGGATATTATACTTAGCATCTCTGATCTTAGCAGAAGTAGTAGGACCATTCTGTGGAATAATAGACATATTACTTGTAATGCTCTAGTAGGGTTCACCAATGCATCTTAGATGGCACTCCATTCGAGTCTTCCGCAAAGAATAATTTGTTCCATCAAATCTCGGACTATCCTTCATGTAACTTACCATCCCAGATCACCTTAAGCTGTTAAACTTCTTCCAAGGAACCTGCTCTGATACCAATTGTTGGCAATACAAGGGCAGACAACTGAGAGTGGGGGGGGGTGATTCAGTTGTCACAAAAATTCAAAACTTATCCAACTTATTAACCTTATTCTCAGATCTGATTATTAACCATGAAAACATAAATCATCAACACATCAAAAACACACATAACACCAAGATTTTTTACGTGGAAACCCTGTTAGGGGAAAAACCACGGTGGAGGTCAGTCCACAAGATTATACCCTGTTAAAAGTATAATGAAAATGAAATATGGGGAATGCACTTGCATTCGGGCACACTGCCTAGAGCTCACTGCTCAATTACAAAGGAAGACACTGTCTTACAAAGAGATTTGGATTACAGCCATTCGGATTTTGAACTGAGAAAATAGCATCTGCTAATACTTGATTATAGTTCCAATTAAGCACATGAACACTTCTCCACTCTTCTTCACTCTTCTTCACACTTTGCTCTGCCTTTGAATGATTTAGAACATTATTCGCGCACACACACATTCGGCATACTTCAAATGAAATGAACAATTGCTTTTATATATCCGCAAGAAGAAATTTCATCCCTTCATGTCGGCCACAAAGAAATAATAAAATGAATATAAACTGTCGGCCCAAAACATTAAAGATTATCAATGCGAATCAACCAGGGTCGGCCACAACTTAGTGAGGACCCAAAACAACATCTTCAACACGAAAACACTTCAATTAATTCTCCTTGAAGATCCACAACACGCTACAAACACTGTTGGCCAAGAACAAGAAAAACATGAACATGCAAGAGAAAATTGCCAACCACGAGCACAACGATCAATGTGGACGTGCAACAAAGATAGATCATGATCAAGAAACATCCACAAGCATCACGAATCACAAGAGAAGCATCTGCAACGACTAAACTAACTGAAATATCATCATCTTCAATCAGGAACACCAACTAAAGAAACAAAAAAACTGTTAGAATGAAATTTTTCATAACTTGATCAAATCTTCATGCAGATCTCTGAAACTCGACGTGGATAAACTAGATACACTCAACAACAAACCCTTTAGTCCACAACCTCTGATCAACAATGTACAAAAATAACCGACATACTGAAGTTCACTTCGTCACTGACAACCTGCAACCCATTTATTACAATTTTCTCAATATCCTCGACATATATAGCTTCAAATGCATTAATGCTAATAGTGTTGACACCAATGACAACAACATATCAGCAACACAACCACAACATCCAACAGTATCTAGTTCAACATTGATGAAATTTTGAATGATTTTTTTTTTTTGAGTTTTGTGATAGACAAAACCCTTCTCTATAAATGACCATAGATCATTTGCTCCAAAAACCTCCATGAGAAAAATTCGCAATTGGTATCAGGGTGTGTACCTAAGTATTTTTAGTCATCTTTAATGCCACTATTTAATGCAGTAATATTTATAAACCTTTTTTAATTTCTATAAATATATTTATAAACTGTTTTTTTTAATATTCTAATTTAGTATATATTTAATATTATAAAATAGTTTAAAAATTTAAACTATTATATGCTATATTAGTATATCGCTTATTAAACTATGTGTTAATAATTATATAATAAAATTATAAATAAAAATAATATTAAATTTAAAAATTAAAATTCAAAATTCAAAATAATATTAAATTTAAAAATTAAAATTATAAATTCAAAATAATATTAAGTTTACAAAATTGTAAATTAAAAACTTGTATACTTATATAGCATTATTAAATATAAATATATTTTTATAATTTATAATTTATATATTTAATTTTTAATATATATAGTTATGATTTTTATATGTTTTTTGTACGGATGTGTTAGTGTTTTGTAGCAGCGGGAGACATTTTCTCTTAAATAAAATTAATTCAAGGTAGGTCGGCCTTCACATTATAAACAAATATTGTATTTTTTAGGTCGGCCCTAGAAAGGAGGTTGCCTAGCTTGGTATTTAAAGGGGATAGAGTCCTCTCATTTCATCATCAAAATCATTCCATTCCAATTCGCATTATTCAGCAGCAAGTTCGCCTTCTAAGCAGCAGATTCGATTCAAGAAGAAGTGTCATTATTTTGTGCATTCAAGATTCGCTTCAAGGAGAAGTGACATTACTTATTGTATGAGACTCAACCTATTCTAGGGCCTGATTTTGTATGCAAGTTCTGCACTTATTCTTCTGATTTATAAGAGAATATTTTGCTGGGTTTTCCTCCCTCGAGTAGGAGGGTTTTCCCAGGGTAAAATACTGTGTTCATTGTTCTATGTGTTGTATTTTCTGCTTATTTGCATTTCTGATCTGAAAACTAACAGGATGTACCCAAATGTACCCAACCACTCCCAAAAAAATTGCCATATTGTACCCATGTACATGATTCTGATTCTGATTATGATTCGACAACTTAGGAACTGGCAAATGGTGTAACACTGAGGATGCAGAAATGCCAACTTGGTTAGGCACACTACTAGAAGAAAAGCCAAATTTTTGAGTGGTTTAGAAAGTTTTAGTAACATTTGAAATCACATGATAGAAGAAAATCCCAAACAAATATTTCAAGAGTTAATATGTCGCTCAAATTGGTTAATGAAATTGTAGATGGGGGAGTCTAGAAAACTAGTATAGTTATTGGAAGAACTAAAGAGATGAAGGCTTTTGAAACCATGAACAAACAAGCATGGAAGTTATGGTGGATAAACATAGGAGGTGTATAATTGGAAAAAGGGAATAGAAAAAGACTTTGATAAGGTAAATACTTGTGTTGAGACTTGTGATGTCGAGTTTTTGAATATAGTCCCTATATGTGTGTAAATTTGTTTTATTTGGATGTGGGTGTAAGTTGGTGATAGGTACACTCCTTCAATTAAGTACCCTACTATTGTAGGTGGCATAGGGGAAGATAAAACAATTGGTGATCAGCTTTGAAGCCATGGTGCGTTTGGTTGTAGCCGCCGCTTGGGGAGTTTGGTTGTAACCATCATCATTATATACGAAATTATAAAATTCTACAACATGTAGTCGCCACTAATCGGAGAGTGGAACTTCATGCTAGGTTGTATCCCAAGCAATCATTTTGATTGTAGTTGTACAATGGCCATCTTGGTTGTAGTGGGATGGTGGTCATTATAGTTATAGCTAGATGACGCCACCTTGTAGTAGGCTAGAATTGGTTGTAGACGAATTTTGTTGGATCACTTGTATTTGAGCCCAATGAAGTGGTCATAGCCCTTCTAGTTTGTGTATGTGAGTCTGAATTTTAGTTTGAATGATCAAGTTTGGTGTGTGTTAATAAGTGCTGGGTGTTCGGTTGGCTAAGATGTGGATAACACAAAATTTTCAAGAATGTTTGGGAACTTGAACAATTTAGTTTGGTTGTGCAATTTGGATAACTGTTGCGTCTCATTGATAGCCCATGTGAAATTGGATACTCGCTATGGAGATGCTAGAGTCATGCTTGATTGTTTGGTTTGGTCTTTGAGGAAGTTACTCGTATGATAGATTACTAGTGATACTCAAGCATGTGTATCATGAATCATAAGTAGCTTTGATTGTAACAATGATTGAATGCCATCTTAAGTTTATTGTCATGTACCCT
This sequence comes from Sequoia sempervirens, assembly GCA_007258455.2. Lineage (NCBI taxonomy): Eukaryota > Viridiplantae > Streptophyta > Pinopsida > Cupressales > Cupressaceae > Sequoia > Sequoia sempervirens. The sequence continues at coordinate 27,415 of VDFB02073773.1, forward strand.
TTGTGTAATAATATTTTTATGGACCAAAAATGCCTATTTCCTAATTCTCGCATCTTCCTTGGTCCAATTTTGTGTATATGTTCTTCCTCTTCTTTCTCCCTATGTATCTCTAAGGTCCCTGAAGTCTCTAAGTGTTGGGGTGTGTCCAATCTTCTAAGTGTTTGCTAGTTCTCAAAGTTTTGGAGCTCCTCGTGTTGGTATGCTCTCCTATTAAGTCCAATTTTCCCTAAGTCCCTTTAGTGTCGGACTTTTGAACTTGTCCTTGTCATGTCTTTCATTTGCTTCTTGTTGGAGTGTTGGAGTTTCCTTTCCCCGGGTACCCTTCTCATGTCATCCTTGACTCTTGAGTCCCAACTTGTTTTTTTACTAAATTACCTTGTTAGAGTTGGACTTGCGACCTTACCTCTACTTGGGCACCTGTTTCTTGTCATGCTCAACTCCCAAACCCTACCAATAACTACTTACATCTCATTGGAGTCAGACTTTTGCTCATTCCTTTACTTGAGTACTTCTTGTGCATCTCCAATCTGGAATGCCCATTAACTTCTAGGATGTTCTAGCATATATTGTATCATTGTTGGAGGTGTGGGCATACCTTAAATGTGGTACTAGTTATGAGTCATCCTTAATCCTTGACACTTTCCACTAGCCTATCTTGTTAGGACTATTTGTTCAGACTAACCCTCATTTTCTTGCCTAATTGTATGAGCTCCTTGCCATCCTCGACCTTTGAAGTCCAAAACTCCCACAATTTCTCACTATTCACCTCACCTACTTCCATGCATGTCTCAAAATGCCATTATTGCAGTGGTTAGAGTATCAAAACCCACAAGACCTCTCGCTGTTATTATAGAGGACATTTGTAGCTTGTAGGAAGCACATCCCCATGTCTTTCAATTACAACCTTCCACGTGTGGGCATGATTTCTTGCACAATCCAAGGGAAAACGATGCTCAATAGGAATGAGCATCATTGATGGCACACCATTTCAGTGTTCAATGACATTAATGAAGATCTCAACATTCTATTTGAAGATATTTAGGTTTAAGAGTCTTCATGGAGAAATTAATTATGAAAAATACACAAAAATCCTAACCGGAAATCTGTTTTGGCCATGTGTTTGAATGTCGAGATTCGAGGACAGAAGTCCTTGGATTTATAGATGATCAAAGGACCAAAACCCTTTTGATTGCATGTGTTAGAGAGTTCATGGCTACGCTTTCATGGTGGAGAAATCCAATGGTAACAAGTTTGTATGTTTTACATTTTGTTGCAGGTGTAAGCAATGTTTTCCTGTTTGTAATGGTTGTTGTGGCAGCATAGTTTAATGTAAGCCAAACTTTAATATATTGTATGCTCTGTAGTTTATTTACATTTTTGTTAACCTGATTTGAATCTAGGATAACAATGAATGCAAATGTTTACAATGAAATCTGGATTTGTATTATTTGATTTTAAATATTGCAGATCTTAGAGCTATTTTCCCTAAATATTTAGCCAAGGACATTACAGTGGTATTAGAGCCAGTGGTATTGCCAACCTATATTCTTTTCAGAACTAATCCCTTGCATTGTAGAAATTATATGCATTTCAATGATAGAGCAGCTAGGTACTACTAGAGAGAAATTAGAAAAGAGAGCCACATCATAGAGCAGCTAGGTACTACTAGAGAGAAATTAGAAAAGAAAGCCACATCTATAAAAGGCTAGAATAGAATATTTTGGTTGAAAAGGAAAAGACATCTAATGTAGTAGAGAGCCTTAAGATTTGGGTAGAAAGGAAATTTGATATGATGTTGGATATGTTGGCATACAACATGAACGTGCCTAGACCACATAATGGAGAAGGAAGTTCTTTTGAAGCTAACAACCACATTGTCTCTCCCACCAACATCTAGAAGATTGTTCTTATTTCATTTGTTAGACCATTCCAACATACTTTCCTTCATAGATGTAATGTTCCCTTCTCAAGCATAATCAGTTTGTGAACAACTATCCTATTTTCTGAGTTTTCTTGTAGGCTAATTGGTGGGTAAGGGAGAACTCCAACTTTATTGGAGAGCGCAGGATTGATCAAGCAGTGTTATTGTTCATGGTAGGGAGTTAAAGTGATCTTGGTGAGCCTCATGATGCTTTCAGAATGCAATTTCGTCTTTTTGGAGCTCTTTAAACTTCTTGGAGAAGCATGCTATTTTTAGGCAGTTGCCAAGTTGCTTCAGTTCATTGTCCTATGTCCTCAATGATATTATGGTATGGTGAGAAATTCACATTTGTCTCATTTTGATGCTTTTTGCAACTTGGGTGATTTATTAAATAATTATTAACTTAAGTTGTTCTAAGGAGGAAAAAAAGGAAACTAAGGTATAATTATTTATTGAAAAAGTGTTTTAAGCCATGCCTCCATGGGGATGCCTAGGCATAAAGGGGTCTTTGCACATAATGAATTATTATTTAATTTGAAAAAGGAGCTTGTGGAGGAAAAAGGGAAATTATTATCTTATTATTATTATTATTTTTCCTCCAAAATGTTATAAAAGGAGGTTGAGAGCTCATTGTTGAGATTAGACATGGTATGATATTATCTTATGCTTTGAGAGAACATGTGTTCATCTCATATTTTTTTGAGGATGAAAACCCTCTTGAAAATATTGGTTTTGAGGACGAAAATCCCCCTAGCTAGTCTTGGTGGTTTCATACAAGAGCCACAACTATGCTTGCAAGTGAAGATTCCATTTTGTTGCTTCAAGAATGGAGGTATTTGATGTCTTTTAAGTAATCATTTTGGTTTTCTAATGCTGTTTGTTTGAGCATTCAATTTCAGAACTTTTGAAGTGATGATTGGGTGCTTTTGGAGGTCCTTTATTGGCCGTACCGTCCACTATAGGCCATGCCATTTGCAAGTATAGACTATGATTGATTTGGTGGTTTAAATCTAATGTTTTCTCCTGTTATTTATGGTAGTTTTAGGGCCATATATAATTTAGAGGATTGTGGAGGGCTGTCGCGTATAGGCAAGCCGTACATGTCAGAGGAGTGGCATGAGAGTCTAGTAAATGAATCACTGCCTATTTCCTTGTCATTAGAAGTGGTTTAGACTTTAGAGGTTCCTTGGGGTTGTATAAAGACTCCCAGCTCTTGCAAGGTGGACAAGTGATTGTTTGGTGAGATTTTGGTAAAAATGTACTTGCTGTACATGTTGTACCAGCAACATAGTCTACTGTTACAGTTCTGTCAATGTTTGAATTTTGTTATTAGTTGATAGATTATCTCTTTCATTAAGTATGGGTTTGTGTGGAGAGGGTTTTTGATGTGTGTCTCAGTAGTTTGCTGATGGGTGGTTTGGTGTGCTTCTAATCAACAGTTTATGCTTGAAACATAAAGGAATGGATCTTGTAATTTAACACCATATAAGCAAGCTACAACCACCTTAAGATGACAATGGATGGCTGCCATAGTTTTGCTAACGGCTATATCTTGACAAGCATCATTGGTGCCATGCCCTTTTGCTAGGCTGCACTAGATCTCATAGTATATGATAAAGCAATTGGTTACTTCTGACCCTCATAGTGCTCATTTTCTTCTCATTATCTAATGATATGTTTATAGTGTATACTTGCCTAGTCCCCAATCCACAGAGTATGACTCCATGCTGATTTGTTGTTCTTCAAATCTTAAGTTTCCCTCTTTGTGGAAGGAAAGAAAATCATCTTGATGTTCATGCTTTATAAAAATTAACATATTTTTTTTGACTACATTTTTCGCATTGTTTAAAGTCTGTTCTTAAAGGTTGGTGTTATTTTTATGACAAAGAACTTGTTTTATAGCTAAACTAAAGGTTCTTCTACTTCCATTCTCATTAGCATTTATCAATTTTTTTAATTCCCCTCAATACACTGGTTCTGTAATGTCCCCATTTTGGCCATACGGTCTTCTTTGATTGATAGCCTATTTCCGGAAATCCGTAGGTTGATCAAAAGTGAAATTAGGGTTTCCTTGCTTGGAGGTTGTTGGCATTTCTAGGTATTTACTATTTTTAGTAAATACTAATTTTGGCAGTGGTTCAGTTGTCATCCTTCATTAAGTCATTTTCAGTTGGAGCAGTTGCTTGGGTTTGATTTTGGCTTTAAAAAACATTATTTTGGTGAAATAATATATTTCAAGGCATTAATGTTTTAATTTCAAGTTGACCCCTTGGCCTAGTTCATTAACTTTAAGTTGTTCTTAAAAGGTGGTCATGAAGGGGGACGCCATCGTGGAGGATAAATTTAATATTTAAAGTCTTTTAATGCCTTGGGAAAAGTGGATGCCTTTTCTTGAAGATATTCTTTTAAAAATAAAGTTTATTTGTGCCTTGATAAAGTGGACGCCTTTTTGAGAAGTTGGAAGGTTTCTGGGAATTTGAAGAGTCTCATGTGACTTTTGGTGTACTTCCTTGAGGAATTGAAGAGTCTTCTACTCTTCTATAAAATGAATGCTTTGCTTCAACATTGGCATCGAATATTTTTATGCTAATGTTATGTTGTCGAAATGACAACTTGTTTAATATTTCGAGGGATGTTTACCTCCTAGTTCCAATCCAATTTCGTGTTTGAAATACAACACCTAGTTGGACATTTGCTGCTTCTCAAATCAGACTAGCAGATTGAGCTCAATAGTTGAAGATTTTGATGAAATTTCCAATTTTGAAGTTGCTGATACAGTCACAGCTGAAAGTCGAATTTGTATACAGCTTTGTGAGTAATTTTTATTTTGTTCTGGGCATTCGAGATTCTGGTTTCTATGCTTTGGGCGACCCCTTCCACAAGTTTCTAGATTTTTATTTTGAGTTGCTGATTTTTAATGACAAAGTCACCCCTCAAGGAGGGCCGTACCATTCTTGAAAGCATTGGAATTCGCGCTTGAATTATATGCTGAGTTTTGGTGCTGTTTGTGATCTGTTTTTGGGCGCCTACCTCCTAAGAAGACACAGCGAAAGACGACATTCAATTTGGAGGTGAATTAAGTGAGTTATGAACTTTTCATTGAATTTCACAGTTGCTGATTGACATTTCCAGTTTACTGTTTTTTGTATCAGACCTTTGAAGTTCTGATTTTTGACTCATTATCAGTAGTTAGAGAGATAAATAATTGTATGAAATCATCTATTACTCATGTGTTTGAAGACTATTGTAATTCATATGTAAATTGCAGCTTATTTCTTATTTGTAAAGACTGTAAACAGTAGTACTGTTCCAGTTCTAATTGCTGCAATTAATTCTTCTTCTTCTCACATAAGTACCCTTGGATGGTTTTCCGCCAGTGTGGATAATTTGATTGTAACACTCTTGTACCCACTTTCATAGTGGTGAATCCCCACAATTCTGTGGATGCCCGCTGTAGCGGATGAATTGTTTTAATTGTAATCTTTTCCCCCCACTGTTTGGTGGTAGTGTGGAAATGCTCTTCATGGCTGGTTATCCACCTGTTAATTTCTAGCTTTCAATTTAAACTAGGTTACCGGATTCGTACCCACAGGCCTCGAGCCCGGTTCAGGTGCGAACCCGGTACGGGTTCCCCTGTGGGTGCGCAAGCGCGCATCCGGACGAACCCACAGGGCTGTGCACGCACCCTGTGCGTACCCAGCGAGTACCATGCCTGTGGGTACGCGGACCCGGGGGTACCAGCCGCGTACTCGGGCGAACCCCTGAGAACCCACGGCCCAACACTTAAAAAGTGGGCCCAAAAGTGAAAAAAAAAAACAATTTTTTAATTTCTATTTTGCCTCAAAACCCTAAAACGACCCAATATGAGGCCTTTCAACACTAAAACATTTCATTTTTACCTCTCATTTTGCTCTCTCCATATTTTGTGTCCATCTTAGCATTTTGAAGGGAGGTGATTGCATTTGAAGGAGATCGATTGTGGAGTGGCAAATAGCTTCTACAAAGGAGATTTAAGTGTTCAAGGTATGCATTTAAACCCTATTCTTCAATCTTTTGATGAATTTTTTTAAGTTTCTTAGTTTTTGATGAATTTTTTCAAGTTTGTGAATAAGTTTTTCAAATATATATTTTTTTTTTTCATTTTTTTTAGAGATTGCAACAATGGCCAGTAGTCAAAGTTCAGTGGGTGGGGATGGAAGCCAAAAGTTCAAAATTGATAAAGGATCTCCTTTATGGAGACATACCACACGAATTTCACAAATTCCTGGAGGTGGGGGGTTTGTTTGGAAGTGTAATTTTTGCAATGTACAATATAATAGCTCCTACTACCGAGTGAAACTTCATTTTATGGGCCCTGGTGGTAAAGGGATTAATATGTGTGTGGGCCCAGATAAGAAGGGGTTTTCTGCTGTACAAATAGCAGCATTTATAAAAGAACAAGAAGATGCTGACAATTCCATTGCAAGAGGAAAACAAACTAGTTATAGTTCCGGAAAGAAAAAAACAACATTACCCACTCATCAGATAGTTAGGCCCTCTAGACATCCCTTCTTGTCTATACCCTCTACGGAAGAAGAAGATGAAGAACCAGAAACCACCACCCGCAAGAGAGGTCCATTAGAGAAGGCATTTAAAATGGAGGCAAGAGATATTGCTGAAGAAAAAATTGCACGTTGCCTCTATGCCAATGGTCTTCCATTCAACTTGGTGAGATCACCATATTGGAAGGACATGGTGTCAGCAATAAATAGTGCACCTCCTGATTTCACAAGTCCTGGGTATGAAAAGGTGCGTACCACCTTATTGCAAAAAGAGAAGAAATATGTAGAGGCCCAACTAAAACCAATTAGAGATTCTTGGGTTGAAACAGGTGTATCTATTGTTTCCGATGGATGGAAAGATTGCAAAAACCGTCCATTGATTAATGTTATTGCAGTGTCCCCCAAGGGGGCAATGTTTTTGAGGGCGGTTGACTGTGAAGGGGAAGTGAAAGATGCAGTGTTCATTTCCAGGATTCTCATTGACTCCATAGAGATGGTGGGTAGTGAAAATGTTGTCCAAGTAGTTACGGACAATGCAAAAGTTTGCAGGGCTGCAGGTGCTTTGGTAGAGGCCAAATATGAGCACATCTTTTGGACACCGTGCACTGTACACTCCCTCAATTTGGTGATGCAAGCAATTGGCACCCAAATAGAGTGGGTGAAAGAAATATACCAGGAGTCTGAGGAGATCCAGATGTTTGTGACAAACCACCATATGTCACAAGCAATTTTCAGAACTTTTTCAACATTGGAATTGTTGAAGGTAAATTTTAAAATTTAATTTATTTAGTTTCATTTATCATTTATGTCATGTTTTACATAATTGAATAAAATAATTTTTTGCATTATTTACATATTTTAAATGTGTTATTAACTTACTATTAACATGTTTTTAGGTTGCCGAGACCCGGTTTGCATCTCACACAATTGTTCTGAGACGACTTGTGAAGGTGAAAGATGCATTGAGTCAAATGGTTATTAGCAACCAATGGAGTATATGGAAGCAATCAAATTCAGAGAGGGCCCAAAAAGTCAAGGCATTGATCTTGAATGACGATTGGTGGGATCGTGTGAATTATGTATTGGAATTCACCGAACCTATCATGTCTATGCTTCGGTTTGCTGATACAGATGAACCATGCTTGGGGGATGTCTATGATAGCATGGACACAATGTTGGAAAAAATAAAAATAGAAATACAAAAAAAAGAGAATGATCCTGAAGACACCTTGTACAAAAGGGTGGAAGCAATTGTTCTTCATCGTTGGAACAAGATGACAACTCCATTGCACCTCCTTGCATATGCCCTATCTCCGAGGTACTATACCACTGAAATACTTTCTATCCCAGGGAGAATACCGCCATATAGAGATGGTGAAGTTGCTAATGGGTATAAGACGACATTTAGTAGAATGTTCAGTGATCCAGAAGTGCATGCAAGTGTCATGAGAGAATTTGGAATGTTTGTCACAGGAAAATCAAAAAATCATAATGCTTCTGTTGCTAGAGACCAATACAAAATGGATGGTCTTACATGGTGGTACCTCCATGGTCAAGATTATATGTACCTCCAACCTCTTGCAATCAAGATCCTCTCACAAGTAAGTTTTTTTTTTTTTGCCACTTGTATTGTAAAATTTAACACTTAACATTCTTGAATTTATCTTGCATTTGTTTATTTTATTTTTAATTTTGTTGGTTTTCTCTCTAGGTTGCAAGCTCTTCTGCCGCTGAACGGAATTGGAGTACATACTCCTTTATCCACTCAGTGAAGCGTAATCGGTTGGCTGCAAAAAGAGCTGAAGACTTAGTGTACATTCATTCCAATTTGCGTCTTCTGTCACGTAAGGATCCTCAATACAGGCAGGGGGCAGCGAGGCTTTGGGATGTAGCACCCGAGTCTACTGACTTGGATGCAACCATTCAGGATCTTGCTAGAGCCACTATGGATGATGTGGGTGATATTGATGACATATCACATGGTGTTGGATCCGCTTTGGGTTCAAATGATGATGATTTTGAAGTTGAAACCACTCAAAATCCAAGTCATGATGATTCTGACAATCCTTTTGATGATTGATGAGCACATGAACAATGAACATTGAATCATGTTTCAATGTTTCATGAACTACATTTTGTAATTCAGTAATTTTATTTGAATATTTTTCAACTATCAATTGGCATTTAATATTTATCTTTGGCATTTGGCATTGATCAATGATCAAGTATCATACTATGAAATGATTTAGACTTTTAGTTTTACAATTCTGTATATTTCTCTTATTTTTTTGTATATATAATACATATATATAGATTTATAATATATTAAATTATTAATATATATATATATATATACACACGATACCCACCCAAACCCCTAAAAATTTTGCTTTCATTACCACGTATCGGGTTCTCGTACGAACCCGGAACCGTAACTTAGAATTTAAGCTCCGTCATATGTTAGCACCTCGTCCTGGTGGGATCTTGTGTGCACATTTTTTGACGTTGAGAAGTTTCTTTCAAGTATTTTTCATTTAGCTCCTCCGCCATATGACAACACCTATCCCTCATTGGGATTGAGTGTGCATTCTTGGTGTGAGTTCATTTCAAGTTTGGTTTTCTATTTGGAGCTAATGCTAATCAAGTTGGCGTAGTGTTGGCTTGTGTTATGATAATTCAAGAAAAAAATTGTTTAGCATATTTCAGTGGTATCAGAGCATTATTTTGGTGAAATAATATATTTCAAGGCATTAATGTTTTAATTTCAAGTTGACCCCTTGGCCTAGTTCATTAACTTTAAGTTGTTCTTAAAAGGTGGTCATGAAGGGGGACGTCATCATGGAGGATAAATTTAATATTTAAAGTCTTTTAATGCCTTGGGAAAAGTGGACGCCTTTTCTTGAAGATATTCTTTTAAAAATAAAGTTTATTTGTGCCTTGATAAAGTGGACGCCTTTTTGAGAAGTTGGAAGGTTTCTGGAAATTTGAAGAGTCTCATGTGACTTTTGGCGTACTTCCTTGAGGAATTGAAGAGTCTTCTACTCTTCTATAAAATGAATGCTTTGCTTCAGCATTGGCATCGAATATTTTTATGCTAATGTTATGCTGTCGAAATGACAACTTGTTTAATACTTCGAGGGATGCTTACCTCCTAGTTCCAATCCAATTTCGTGTTTGAAATACAACACCTAGTTGGACATTTGCTGCTTCTCAAATTAGACTAGCAGATTGAGCTCAATAGTTGAAGATTTTGATGAAATTTCCAATTTTGAAGTTGCTGATACTATCACAGCTGAAAGTCGAATTTGTATACAGCTTTGTGAGTAATTTTTATTTTGTTTTGGGCATTCGAGAATCTGATTTCTATGCTTTGGGCGACCCCTTCCACAAGTTTCTAGATTTTTATTTTGAGTTGCTGATTTTTAATGACAAACTCGCCCCTCAAGGAGGGCCGTACCATTCTTGAAAGTATTGGAATTCGTGCTTGAATTATATGCTGAGTTTTGGTGCTGTTTGTGATCTGTTTTTGGGCGCCTACCTCCTAAGAAGACACAGCAAAAGACGACATTCGATTTGGAGGTGAATTAAGTGAGTTATGAACTTTTCATTGAATTTCACAGTTGCTGATTGACATTTCCAATTTACTATTTTTTGTATCAGACCTTTGAAGTTCTGATTTTTGACTCATTATCAGTAGTTAGGGAGATAAATAATTGTATGAGATCATCTATTACTCATGTGTTTGAAGACTATTGTAATTCATATGTAAATTGCAGCTTATTTCTTATTTGTAAAGACTGTAAACAGTAGTACTGTTCTAGTTCTAATTGCTGCAATTAATTCTTTTTCTTCTCACATAAGTACTCCTGGATGGTTTACCGCCAGTGTGGATAATTTGATTGTAACACTCTTGTACCCACTTTCATAGTGGTGAATCCCCACAATTCTGTGGATGCCCGCTGTAGCGGATGAATTGTTTTAATTGTAATCTTTTCCCTCCACTGTTTGGTGGTAGTGTGGAAATGCTCTTCATGGCTGGTTATCCGCCTGTTAATTTCTAGCTTTCAATTTAAACACTCCGTCATATGTTAGCACCTCGCCCTCAGTGGGATCTTGTGTGCACATTCTTGACGTTGAGAAGTTTCTTTCAAGTATTTTTCATTTAGCTCCTCCGCCATATGACAACACCTATCCCTCATTGGGATTGAGTGTGCATTCTTGGTGTGAGTTCATTTCAAGTTTGGTTTTCTATTTGGAGCTAACACTAATCAAGTTGGCGTAGTGTTGGCTTGTGTTATGATAATTCAAGAAAAAAATTGGTTAGCATATTTCAGGTTCTGATCCAAACTATGACTTGTGTTTAGGGGACATTTTATTGTTTCTATTTTAAGTTACTTTCAGATGTCTTAGTTCTACAGAATAGTATTCGTCTAGGATTTTATATGTCAAGCTCTATCAACTTTTATTTACCATTCATTCTTATATGTATAACTGATTATTATGACCTTTGATAGGGCCATTTTTTAATATTAAGTGATATTTCCTTTACCTTTGTTATTGCAAGTTTTTGTTATATTTTTATGATTTTACCCTTTAAAAAAGGGGAAAAATAATATATCACTTTTGGTTTATCTATCTTCTGTTTTTGTTTGAAGAAAAACAAAATCAGGATAGTTCAAATAGTGCTCAAAGCTCCCCTTAAATCCCCAAGGCCTCCACGGCCAGGGACAACAGCAGTGTGCATTTGAAATCCAACTTATGCAGCAAATGACAAGTATGTTCCAGGAGTTCATGGGCCAATCATCAGTTGTATTCCCTTGACTGGACCGATCACTCAACTTGCTTTCATATTCGACACCAAGATATCCATTCCTCATTTTGATAGCACAATTGATGGTATTGTCACTGTTACTATTCCCTTCATTCCATCACTATGCTCCCATTTACGTTTGATTTCAATTTGTTTGCAAGAACCTAAGGTTTTTCTGTGAAAACCTCCATGGGGAATCAGTGTTCTTTCATTGTTAACCTGCATCCTATGTAGCATTTTCTGCTCCTCCAGATGTCTGGTGTCAAGTCTTTGCTTATGATCATGGAGTTGATAATCTCTGTGCAACACATTGGATGCCTGGATTAAAATCTGGAAGCATATTTTGAAACACAATCAAATCTTAGAGAACTACAACAAATCATAATAGTTTATGTGCATATAAATGGTCATTCCCTCACCTAGTGGCAGTCTCACATCCAACTTCTAGGGGAACTAGAGTGACCAAAAATTGATTCTTGGGCACATTTGTACTGACTATCACAGTGCAATTTTATCACCTTTAGTACAAAGATCTATTGGTTTGAAGCCATATATCACTAGACATGTCAGTCTGTCCAGCAATGCATTGAACAATTTAATTGTGTTGCTTCCTCTCTCTATTTAGATTGAGGCACAAGACATGGATGTTTTTTATCATCTTTGAAAGCAATTATCAATCTTAACCATCACTTACTTAGAATTGGTTTTGCAGCTTATGTTAAATTTGAAGTTGAGGAGCAAAAGGAATTGTCAAACCACAATCAATCTTTTTCTTTCAGAGGAGTTACTCTTCATTTTCTGCCTCTTTCAGCTCCTCTCATAGTAGCCACTCCTCATTAAGGAATTAGTTTTCTTCACAAAATGGATTCACCAAGGGCTCAACTACATTATTTGGCAATAGGAATAAGTATTATGCTTATTACAACACACTAGACAGTCTATCCATGAATCTCATAGTCTCAGTATTAAGAAGCAGAGAGTTTTTTTGCTTTTCATACTCACAACTTGAAGATTCAGATGTAATGTCCCTGATTTCCGACTAGCCACCACGAACTTTAATTTAATTAATTAAATATTAATTTGTCCTGAATTAATAATTTGGACATTTATATTTGATTAATTAATTTGTTATTAAAGTAGCTTTATTAAATGGATGGAGAAAAGTATTAAATAACGTTACTTTAATGGAGCAAAATATTTTAATAATATAAATTAAAGGTGGTGTAGTATAAAAGAGAGTGAAAAGGGATTCAATGTTATCATTTGAACTATTATCTTTTGGAGAAATTGGTAATTTGGAGAGCTTGGCTTTTTGGAGCTTGGGGACGAAACCCCCAGGTTCGAAGGATTGGATGAAAACCCAAATCCTTCTACAGGCGGATTCAGATCCGGATTCACATTTGTGCTTCAATGATCGGTTGAATGATTTGGGAAATTTGTATAGTCTTTATTAAAGACAAATTTCAAGCGTTAATGGTAATTTTCAGAGTTGAAGAGTTGCAGGATATTCAAGATTTGAGGTGGATTTGCAAGAGTTTTGATGAAATTTCAGAGTATCTGGTTTAATTCTTGCAGAGGAATATCTGAAATAACTATTAATTATTACAACAGTGGTATATATGTTGTACCATTACCAGTATTGTGGCTGGTCAATTTAGGGAGGTTGGCAACTGCAGGAAGGAGCTGAGTAATTATTGTAAAGTCACTGAATAACCTTTATTCCCTATATCACAACAGATTGGATGAGTCACAGCTTTTATAAAGTCTATTGTACCCTTTTAAAGTGTCATGTGAGCAGCTGGATAAAGACAAAGGTGGGAGGCACAGCTCAGACACATTACCATATTAGCCGTCGTATCATTTCCAATAGGATTCACTAAACTTTGAAGGAGTTTCAATTATTTTGGAGTTGCCACCATATATTTGTTGTTACCATACTTATCATACCTGGCCACAATATTAAAAGGAAAATAATTGCTACATCTTGGAGGTAATAGCCATACATGTTTGAAGAGCTGTCAATATTAGTGTTTCATTTGGACTCAGGTCAGAAATACTCATGTATTAATTTCCAATTACAGTGTTTGAACTGTATAATTCTGAAAATACATATTTATGCCATTGAAATGCCTAGTTTATATCTTTCTATGTTTGAACATTTTATGTCTTCTACATAATGAAATGGTTGAAATCCCTTAAATTGAGAACATTTGTGTAAACATCCACCAAGCATTAAATTGGGCACTAGTACAAAACAACCAGGTGCCAAGTCTTTGACAAAATGCCTGTGCATATGTGGGGGTGAATTTGAAAAAAATTTGCATACAAATTTTGCTTGGAATATTACAGTGGTATTAGAGTTGGTCTTCCTGCCAGCCTGTTGGTGTATGAACTTCTATTGCAGATTTTCAGCTGTTGCATGCTAGTTTTTAGTAAAAAATATGGATGACAGAATGAACTCCTTGTTGGAATCAATGAGACAAACTCAAGACAAGATTGAAAAGAGGATGATACTCATGGAGTCACACAGAAAAAATGATGTTGGAGACAGACTTTATACTGCAGGTATGGATCTTGAGTTCCTACATCAGTCAAAGGAGTTTTTGCTAGGCATGTTGGGGGTAGTGGAGGATAGTCTGTCTATGATAGATCAATCTGATTTTAAGCAATTGCATTGGGCAATGGAGCCATCAATGACCTCCTTGATTGAGCTAAAGTTTATGAGACATCCTGATAAAGAGGTAAGACTTGCTGTTACTCATTGCCTTGCGAAATTATAAGGATCACAGCTCCTGAAGTGCCCTACAATGATGAAAAATTGAGGGAGATAATACAATTGGTTATTGAAAGCTTTCATGAGATGGATGGTGCCAAAAACCCTTCTTTTGGTAAGAGGGTTAAGATTTTAGAAGTTATTAAAGAGATCATTGAGAAAGAAGAAGAGCCAAAGGTACAAGAAAATGCTTTATTTCAAAAGGCATGCATGACCAAGGTCCAAAATGATTTTATTTAAGGATTTGCAGCTAAAATTGATGGGAATTTCATAGCAGCAACCTTGGCTACAATCAGATCCACTTGCTAAAGTTTATGAAACCAATGGCTCCTATGATTACAACATTGGAAGGTATGAAGAAATCTTTGATTTTGGTTTGTCTATTAATAGCAATTCAGTATCGTTGCATGAGTCTAGCATTCAGGAGAAGGGAAAGGAATTAATCACATCACAGACAAGCATAGTAGATGTGGTGAGGAACTTGGAAATGTGTATGAATGGCTAAGGAGGGCAAAGGAATCTAAGTTGATAGCTACTCAAGCAAAAACACCTACAAAAATTTAAGGGAAGTTTGCTCACATGGACCATGAAAAGCAAGTTTTTAGGCAACAAGGTTCAAAACTTCAAAGGAAAGAAATTGTGATGACATAGTACGTAGAAAAATCAGAATTGCATGAAGTTGAAGACGATTTTTTGGTTAACTCCAAATCTTCTAATCTTCAATATAATAGAATTGATGCAAACATCTTTGAGACATCAACAAAAGAAGGTAAACTTTTGGACCATTCTTATGACAGCTCTGAATATGAAAAGAATGTTTCAAATCAAGAGGATTATGAGGTAGATTTTTGTAATGATCATGTTGAGAAGTATGCTTTTGAGAAGAGTGCCTTTGAAGATATTAATGTTGATTGTCAGCTTGTTGAAAATTTTAGACCAGCAACTTATGATAAGCAGTTTGGCAATATTTTTGGTAAGTACTCATGTAATGAAAATTATGGTATGGGTAGAGAATTGATATTCTTTCAAAAAAATTGTGGTCATAGGAAGTGTGGGGAAATAGTTAAAGACCAAAGGTTTACAAATTCTTTCACTCAAGCATGTTTATGCCAAAGAATCTGGGATCCGGGTAATAATTTGGAACCCCCAATAGTGAAGTTTGAGGTGGTTGATTACCCTCCTGAGAGACCACCGGATATGAAATGTACAACGGAGGAGTCAAATGAAGATTGCATAGCGAGTGTTACTTGGCAAAGGATGGATCAAAATTTCAGTGTTGAGCTTGTTTTTGGATTGCAGGTCACTCACTTCACTTATTGGTTCGTTCTCATTAAAGGGTGTTGGCGCTTTCTTCTTTGTTGAGAAAGTAATAGATTTCAGTTGGAGATTGCTTGGAGGCGTTTCCCAGCCACTTTTGAGTTATTTTGGTGCAACATAATGTTTTTCACACATGCTTATACTTGGGAAATTCATTTTTGCTGCTGTTGTCCTTTGTGTAGAGCACTAAAATCAGATCGTACTCCACTGATTTCAGCTTTGAACAACATACATTATTGTTTACTTCAGACATAAAATTAGGATTGTCTGAATGGGTTGCTCCCTTATCTCTTTTTGCCATGTTTCTTGATGGAATGGGTTTTGTGGTCTCTAAAGAACTGCCACTATCACTAGCAAAATTTTGATGTACTCTTAAAACCTTTGAAAATGTCTCTTCAAATGGGTTTTTATGCAACTAATAAAATTGTCTTCTCTGATCTTTGTTGTAATATCTCAATTTTCTATCACTCATAGAGAAAGCTACAACTACAAGGGTTAGAAGCATATGTTGGCAAGTTCACCAACTTTGATACCACTGTAGTAACCACCCTCAGTTTTTTTGAAAACATTACAACTGGAAATGAGATACAAAACATAACAACTTTCTTTCCACTTTTTGATCACCTAGATCCTCGGATGGGCAAGGTGAGAGCATATGGTGTCAGGATTACAATTAAACTAAAATAAACTGTTGAAAGGAAGTATCAAGCGACAAGTCGGCCAAACCACTTATCCAATGGGATGCATATGCATTATAAAAAGGAAAATATTTGCTTATCTAGTGGGAATTACAATGTCACTTCCACTTTTCAGTGGAAAGCTTATGCAATATTTGGAAACATTAAAATATGCTTCTTTCACTTTCTAGTGGTGAGCGATTACAAGAAACACTTAGTGGGGTGAGTAACAACAAATAAACCAATCAAATCATTGGTAGTACTACCATCCATGTTACAATGAGAGCATAGAAGGAAGCTTGGGTGGTATGATCATCTGAGCTTTACATTATTAATTCATCATCAAAGAATATTGATCAACTATTGTCAAAGAGTGTTGATAATGTAAGCAAGCTGATATAAATGTTGATATATGATAAAAAATGTTGGAACACCCCAAACAAAGCCCCATAACAAAGGAAAACCCACCCAACTTAAGGATAACAGTGGTATACCTTGAGTGTAGAGGTAAGGTAGGCTGCAAGGGAGGTCTTATTTGCACTTATGATTGCTGTTCAGGGGCAGATCAAACTGGTATACTAGCTGGAAGTTCTCAAAAATCACATACCTAGTATACCCAACTCACTAGCAATGGTAAGGATGATCACCCTCAACTCCAAACACAAAGAACTTCATTCAACACATCCCCAATCATCAAGAAACGCAACCACAAGTGTAATGAAAATAACTTGCACAATAGAAGAATATGATAGGAAATATGCTACAAATACTTGATAATAATTGAGAATAACAAGTCACTTCGAGGGGGCGAACCTCGAAATATCTCCAATGAGAACACAATTCGCAATATGATGATGAAATAAGACTCATTGCCTCCTATATATACCTTATTTATGCCTAGGATATCACCTAGGCTGACATAGATAACTGTATATAAGCCCTAGGCCGACCTAATTAACTAAATAACCATATAATAATGATAATATGACTTAATTAAGAGTTAAGATAGCCAAGAGCCGACTATTCATAACCCAATGTACTCTAATATTAAGGGTGTAGCTTGCCCCCCCTCTTTAGAGAAGCATTGTCCTCAATGCTAAGCAAGTTTGGATGCTTCTGAATGAACTCCTCATCCTCCCATGTGGCATCTTCAATTAGTCAATTCTTCCATTGGATGAGATACTGAGTGAGTGTTTTGGTCTTTAGCTTCCTTGTTTGTTTCTGAAGAATAAATTCTGGTTCCAATATGATTCTTCCTATTTCATCAAGCTCAAGTAATATTGTTTGAGTAGGGATATTATTCCTGATTACCTTCTTCAAACAATAAACATGAAAAATTGGATGTATCTTTGTTGTTGGTGGCAATTCCGGCTTGTAGGCAAGCCATAATATTTTGGAGACAACTTGTTATTCTTTGACTATTGCTTTAGTGGCATTTGCTTGTAAGGTTGCAATCTCAAGAAATCCCAATCCCCAACATCAAAACTTCTTTCACTATGGTGCTGGTCCACTTGCGACTTCATTCAATTTTGTGCCATGGATAGATTCTCTTTAAGTCTTGAAAGTACTTGTTGATGAAGCATGTGGTCCTCTACAATGTGAACTCTTGGTGACACCTTCAATGATGATGTGTTGGAAGGAGGATGATATCCATACCATAGTAATGAGACTCAGACTCGACTCAGACTCAACTAGGGTGACTCGACTCGGGACTCGAGACTCTGTGCTCGAACTCGGGACTTTGCACTCGGACTCGGCGTAGACTTGGCAAAATGAAAAAGCCCTAGAAATTTAGAGATTTTTAAGGATTTAAAACTTGTTTCAAGCACCCTTTATTGAATAAACCTTAAAGACACAATAACATCATTAAATAGAAGCAAATTTGATCACATACACAAGTATACATCGATCACATAAGTATAAAGTACACAAATTGTAGCTGAGTTGCTGAGGGAAATAACACACTTAGATATATAAATATAGTCAAATGTATACAAAATTCATGGAATATGAAATCCATGACATCAAATGTTCCAAACAAATATGAAATATCAAAACAATAACTACAAGTTTATGGCTCAAAGGAGTCTGCATCCTTCCTACGAAGGCATCTAAGGTGGGTCCTAGATGATGTACCAACTGCAGCCATAGTCTTTGCTTGTGACTCCATGCCACCCTCACCAACATTAGTTGTGGATGTGTTTGCTCATGCTTTAGCCTCCTCCTTTGCCATGGCTATAGCCTTAGCCTCTCTATATGCCCGATCAACCCAATCAAGGTCCTCATCACTATGACAAGTATACATCGATCATATAAGCATAAACACAAATTGTAGTTGAACTGCTCAAGGAAATAGCACACTTAGATATATAGTCAAAGACTCAAATGCATACAAAAATCATTGAATATGAAATCCATGACATCAAATGTTCCAAACAAATACGAAATATCAAAAGATTCAAAACAATGGGTAGAAGTCTATGGCTCAAAGGAGCCTGCATCCTTCCTACGAATGTGTCTAAGATAGGTCTTGGATGATGCAACAGCCATAATCTCAAGTATCAGGGCAATTGTGGGGGTCTAGGCGCAATGCCTCTAGTGGGGTCGAGGGGCAACACCCCTTGTGGGGGTTTGGGGGTAGCGGCGCCAGTGGGGTCAAGGGGCAATGCTCATTGCGAGGGTTTGGGGGCAGTGCCATGTTGATGCGTGTTTTATGACACAACAAACATTCTAGAATAAAGAGTCCAAAGACGCTCTATCCCCTCTTGAAAAACTACCTCGTATGCTAAGATTGCAAGTAAGATCATATGATAATTCCAATGTTTAAGATGAGTGCGGATAAGCTCTGTGGTTTTGATGTGATTATGCTGGTAACACAAAGGGACTTACGCTAGGCTTGTTCAATTCACAATGGAGGTCTAGACAATGAAGCTCTATTATTCCAGTTGGATCAAAGAAACTAAAAGGGAGAAGGGTTCAGAAGCACTAATCTACTCCTAAGAATTCAAGAGACGGTATTGACTTGGTGGAACCAATAACCACGCTTTGCTTCGCCACGTTCAACGACAACTACACAAAGGGGGTGCAATCTTCAAGGGAATGTGCTTATGATTTTCACGTCATGAATAACTACCATCGAATCGAACAATATTTATTCAGACAGAAGTTAAGCATCCACAAAATAAGCTCAGGCTAACTTTACGCATTGAATGAAAATCATCCATTCAAAGAAAGTATGAGCAAAAAGTTTCACCATAATCAACACTTATCAAATCTTGCATTCATCTAACATGCATGAAATAAAATCTAAACTATGATGAGGATAAGAACCATGCCAACTCCAAAATAAGAGAAGCAATCACCATCGAGAACAATGCATGCATTACTTATTACTTTGGCAATCTTACAACAGTTGCTTATCTCAACATGTTTTGCAACATGCTCCCATGCTTTACAAATGAGGGGTTGAGCTCAATTTATAGGCTCCCCAATTACAATTCAATGGCCAAGATTAATTTGGAATCAACGGCCAAGATTACAAATAAAACCCTAATTAGGGTTTGCTACCCCTCGACCAATGAGAAAATTTCATTCGAGGACACTTGTCCTTTTTGCTAAATATGAACCAACAGATAAAATAGAAAGTTGTTGCATGTTATTTGGAACAATTTGATTGGTCGGAAGATGACGAGGCGCCACCTCAACGTGTTGGATGCCCTCCTTGGTCGCTTTGTTCTTTTTCCATGTTCTTGCCTTAGAATATTTCTCTTGCCGATGACCCTATCGATTGTGCTTGATCTTGGATGACTTTGGCTTCTTCTTCTCACCTCGCCTCGGAGCACCTGTTTAGACTTGAAGCCCTTAAGTCTTTCTTCCCGGATTGCTTTGGAATTCCTTCACGTGCCATGAATTTGGAGAGGAATTCCCTTGTGCCTTTGCCGCAAAATTGGAACTTTTTTTTTTGTAGAGAATTTCCCATACTTAGCCAAATTTTGGCTACTTTGTAATACCTTCAAGATTTTGGCCATTTTTGTGCTCAAATAAACTTCGCTGTTAGGTTTGTCTTCAATTTTGAATTTGGCTTGTATAAGTTGGGTGTACTTGACGGTGTGCCTGCCGTTGTCTTCATTATGCCAAACTCTTGGCGGACTTCCTGTTGGTCTCGCAATGTGCGATGGTGGACTTCCAAGTTTTCTTTCATCTCCCCTCAAGTCAGACTTTACACTTTCTTTGCCATTTTCTCTTTCGCCTTGTGTAGTCATCCACCTGCAACAAAACAAATTTATTTTAGATTTTCTCTCTCCTAAAGATAACTTTTCAAGATAGGCTTTGAAAGATTTTTTATAAATTTCATTTTCAAGCTTTTAATTTTCTTTCCGTCCAATTTCATTTGGCCACAATTTTCTTGCCGTCCATTTTGTTTGGCCATAATTTTCTTTCTTTTTCCAAAATTTATTTTGCCATGTCCAACTTTATTTGGCCATAAATCTCCTTCTTGTCCAAAATTATTTTGCCATGTCCAATTTTATTTGGCCAAAAATTTGCTTCGTCCAATTTTACTTTGCCATTACCCTCTTTCGTTGGCCGTATTTTCTTGCCATCCTAAGTTATTTGGCCATGATTTTTTTTATCTTCCTAAATCATCTGGCATGATTTTAAGTCATTGGCAAAATTTTCTGTTTGGACTTGGGCGAATTTTCAAATTGCCAAGCATATATTTTTTAATTTCTCAAAATTCATACTTAGGCAAAACTTTTGAATTTTCCTCACTTCTAAGCATGGCGGACTTGCTAGTTGCTTTGGCCACTTAATTTCTTTCCATTCTCTCATGCCAACTTATCATAGACTAGGCTGATTTTACTAAGTGTTGGGCTATTTTCCTTGGAGCGGACTTCATTACTTCTCAAGCCATCTTTGGAGCGGACTTCACTCATTGTCTTGCCACCTTTTGGGCGGACTTCAGCCTTTTCTAGCCATTCAGTTTTATGTCCAAGGCGGACTTGCCTTGTTTCCTTGCCACTCAAGACTTGATTAAGGGCGGACTTCAGCCTTTTTGATGCCACTTAATGCTTTTCCTTAGCTATGCCTTAGACAATTTTTTCCTTTTCCAAGGGCGGACTTTGCATATGTTTAGGCCATTTCTACATATGGCTGGGCGGACTTGGGAACTTTCCTTGCCATTGGATGGCGGACTTTGGCTTGTGGCTTGCCATTTAACACTTGAACATGGGCAGACTTCATAGGATGGCTTGCCATTTCTCCATTTTGTCTAAAATTATTTTGCCATTGCCTCTTCCTTTTGAGGGCGGACTTTAGCACATGTCAGACCATGACCAGGGCGGACTTCATGCATTTCTAAGCCATTTCCATTCTAGCTGGGCGGAGTTCATTGAATGTCTGGCCATTTCCTCTCTAGCTCAAGGCGGACTTCAGCTGATTTGTTGGCATTGCCAATTTATACCCAACCATACAAGGGCGGACTTCACCATATGGCCAACCATTGGAGGGCGGACTTGCTGCATTCTCATGCCATTGACACTTGACTAAGGCTGAAGCTTTCATCATTGACTTCCTCTATACTTAGGCAGTATTCACCATGAATTCTCAGTCATTACCTACCTTCACCATGATCAGCTCGCCATGAATGCTCAGATTTCTCACGAATTTCCAGATTTTTCCATGAATTGCTCAGATTTCTTGACTGGTTTTTCAAATTTTCCAGAATTTTTAGTGATTTTCCAGAATTTTTATGTGATTTTCACCAGATTTTTTGACCATTTTTTGAGCAAATTTTCCAGATTTTTTGAACTTTTTATGTGATTTTCCAGAATTTTACCAAAATTTCAAAAAATTTCGAATCGATTTTCTGAGAGTTTCGTTGATCTTTTCAAACTTCTGAGTGGATTTTTGAAACTCGTGACCTTTCCAAATTTAGAAACTTTCTAAAAATAGAAATTTTCCAAAAATAGCAACTTTCCAAAAATAGACCCTAAAAAATAGGGATCCCAGAATTGCCCAAAAGTGCCAAAAAAGTAGGTCCTAAAAAATAGGGGGCCCGGGGTGAGAAACCCTAAAAAGTAGGAGATGTCGGAATTGACCGAAATGACAGTCGATCTTCGTCTCCTAGGCCTTCTAAGCATGGTGATGACGCTTGCACAATGATCTAGGCTCAATTTCTCCAACTGACTCGGGTGATTGTTCAAAACTCAAACTCCTCATTTGCAAAAGGTGATAGCGGGTTGCGGCGTAAGGCAAAAGCAAAAGCAAAAAAGCAGAGGTCCCCATTTGCAATGGGGCTATGTGTAATGTGAAAAAGGTCACAACATGCCCCAACAAGGTCAGAGGCAGCGCCCTTAGCGGGGTTGCAGGGGTAGTGGCCCCGATGAAGTCAAGGGTAGCACCCGCCTGCGCGAAAGTCTGGGGAAGCGGTGGAGTTCAGGGCATTGCCCCGCTTCGAGTCTGGGGGTAGCACCTCGAGAGTCGAGGAGCGAAAGCCCCTCCTTCAGAGATCCCATGGTGGCGCCAGGTGCTCCTTTGTCGTGATAAAAGGGTTAGATTCCCTACCACCATGCCAAATTAAGACCTCAAAACGCGTACAAACCTTCATGGCGTACATCATTTTGCATTCACAATAAGTAAAAAAAAACCCGAGTTTTAACTTAAAATTTCATGTAATTTTTTGCACTATTCAAACCTTGCCTGCCGAGTCCTACTGATGAGACTCGCCTGGACTCGGCGAGTCTACTAGACTCGAAAAGTCCAACCAGGACTTGGTAGGACTCAGCCGAGTCCAAGTCCGTGCCCCTAGGACTTGGCTAAAGTGACTCAACTTCGGACTCGCTGAGTCCCGGAGAGTCCTGGCGAGTCCCATTTCAATGATCTATACAATGCCATAAATGGAGACATTTTTGATTAGCTATAGAAGGAAGTGTTATACCACCATTCTGCTAGTGGTATCCAATCTACCCATTGAGACTGTTTATCTGAAGTGAAACAATGTAGATATCCTTCCAAACACTTATTAACAACCTCCGTTTGCCCATCAGATTGAGGATGGTATTGTAGCGAACACACTTGTACGATAAAATTAAAACTTTACAATTCATACATAAAAGTAAGAACAATACCATTTTGAACAAACAATTTCTTTTCAAAACATAAATAAGAAACATTTTTGCATCTATAAACTATTTCATTTCAAATGAAATTACAAAGCATGATGAGAAACATACATACATAGCCCGTAGGCTTTTGACACCAATAGAAATAAGAAGGTCCAGGAATCCGTCCTGTCAAGCTTTGGAGCATCCGTCGGGTGTTCGTGGAGGAGAAACATCACTCGAGCGTTTTTCCGCCAACCACGGACTTATAATGCGGTCCCCCGCACGATCATTTTTCAATGAACGGCCCTCCCTTCGAAGAAGAGATTGGTTGGGTAACCTTTAATGACTACCAACTGGACATAGTGCTGTGATTCTACAAAACTAGTTTTCGTGCTAACGGCAAATCACAAACTAGGTTGTATTTCGGAATCACGGTGAACTGACAGTGTAGTACAACAACTAAATGGTTCCTTACACTACTTTGGCCAAAGTGTTTACGTTCAAAGAAGAACATAGGTCATATGTCACATTCACTAGCCAGGTTCAACTTGACTTAAGGCTATCTTAGTTCTACGCGTAGGTTGGTCTATCGGGTAGTCCGTACCCTAGACTTCCTACAACATTTTACTACTGGAATGATGAATCTATTAAACAAGATACTACAACAGACGCCCTAATTCAGGATATATTCATCCTAGGGATACAATAACTTGATTAAGTTGTATGTATTAAGTTGTAGAGTATATCTTGCAAATATTCTTGACTCAACCCTAGTATCTAATATTTAAACACAAGCATATGCTCATTATACAGAGCCACTAAAACACAATGCAGATTGCTTTCCATTAACTAATGTAAAGTGTACATCATTGACAACAAAAGCCAAACAAAAGCCATGACAAGACTATATTCATGATAATGGTTAAGAAACTATTATTCTTTTTAGTTCAATCTTGAGATAATCCTACTCATTTCTTTCCAGTCATGACTATAATTCAAAGAATTATTAGATTAATATAAAAAAATAAGAGTTTAGCATGCCTGATTTAGCTTTCCACAAGTTTGGAAGATAGCTCCTTCACTGGCCTCTACTCAGATCACTTTCAGCTTGGATTCTTGAAACCAATTACTCAACATAGTAAAGATAATTCCTGATTGCTCCTCTTCTATTCAAAGATTACCAGTAATTTCAACTTCTGCCTTCTAATATTAACCAAAATAACTTAGCAGTTCTTCTACTATGGCGAATTCACTTTTAGCTTTAAAATGCTCAAGAACTGACTGCAAATTCGTGTGTGAAAGAATGCCAAACGCAGGTTTATTTATAGGTTCATTTTAAAACTGATTTCCACCTTCTATGGCGCCAGGACTGCCAGCAGGTTGAAGAATATTTCAAACTAAAAACGTGTATCAAATTGGTGAGGGTTTCGACCTCCATGTTTGACAGCAAGAAGTTCATTTTAATTCGAAATTGTTTCAGACTGTTAAAACTGTGACAACTTTCAACTGGCGCGTTTTTACAGTTAGGTTAAATGCCAAGTTTCATTTCTGACTTCTTCCTTGCTCAAATGACATACAGATTTCATTTTATTCACCAAGCAAGAGATGAATCGGCCATTTTCAGACGTCTGGCCCTAGTCGCGCGGGTTACCTGCGCGTTTTTCATTTTCCCTTCTGCATTTTCGCGTTTTTCTTCTTTATTTCGCTTTGGTAAAACTTTAATATTTTAATAGAGTTTTCAAAGTAAAATGACGCATCTATGCAGGCTCAAATTCGAAGATTAACATTTCAACGAATACATTTGAAAAATCCGCGTTTTCTAAGCAATTCGCAATTTTTATGAAATCTGCGATTTTTAAGTTCTTTCCAGAATTCGTATTTAATAAAAGTGCTTTACAATGTTTTAACTTTTATTTCATTTGATTTTGACAAATCTTTTATTTAAATATATTTGTTTATTATATTAAAATACTTACATAATATAGTTTATGCATAATTATTTAAATTATCAATTTAAATAATATTATATACATTTTAAACTATATTATATTAATATTTTAATATAATATTAAATATATTGAAATACTTAACATTATATTAATACATATATATTCATTTACATTATACATTAAACATGTAAATTTATATATATGTATTCGTATAATTTCAGAGGCAATGTATCATTACAATATAAAATTCATTTATCTCGTTAGCCGTGGGTATGTATATTTGTATATATATCTATATATATACTACATGTATAAGTATCCATAAATACATTTATATCGACACATACGTATGGCATATCCATCTGCTTAATACGTTTGTATCGACATGAATGTACTTATGGGTACTTGTACATATCGTATTCGTATGTACAAATACACATATCCACCTCTAACCAGAACTTATCATTTATAAGGTTATACTGGCAAGCATCACTTGTTCACACATTCAGAAGAAGACACGACTCCTAATGATACTAGACAAGCCTACAGATGACTTACCTTTAACCAAAACAATGACTTAGCTTACTCAGTTCTAAGGCTTGTGTGTGTATGTCCAGTTGGTATCCATTACTGTTTACCCGACCAAGTTCTTCCCCGAGTGATATCTCTCCTCTGTCTCGAGGTACGAACCTGTCTCCTGCAAATCATGAGATGACGACGGAAATCAATTGCTCAAAACCAAGGTAATATACATTAAGCATTGTAAAAGGTTAGAACAACATTATTCCATAACTCAATATGCTAATTTCATTCAAGAATTACAATAATAGAAGCATCAAATAAAGAGACAATCATTTAGGATACAACCAATTGATCACAAGTACAATTCAATTTATTCAACAGAAAGATTCCACATTTACAATGTACATCCTATGAATAGTAGCTATACAATCGGGGTGTAACATACTCCCCCCCTTATGATTCATCGTCCCCGATGAACAAGGTATTATTTAAAGCATAAAAACAACAAAACACTACTTTATTCACCATTCTTGAATGCCTCAAGAATGTCAGGAAATTTTCTCCGGATTTCCTCATAGTCTTCCCAGGTAGCTGAGTCCTCAGTATATTGATCCCACTGGACTTTACATTGAGAGACTTCTCTGTTCCGTAAGCGTAGCTTGCGGACTTCAAGCACTTTAATAGGCTCGAGCATTACTACCCCGGGATCCTTTACCTGTAAAGCAGTCCAATCAATAACATGGTTATCACCTGGTATATACTTCTTAAGGTAGGACACATGGAAGACATTATGCATTCGAGCAAGAGCAGGTGGTAATGCAATTCGATAGGCTACTGGGTTTACTTCTTCTAAAACCTCAAAAGGTCCAACATAACGTGGAGCTAATTTGGATGACTTTCCAAATTTAATGGAGCTTTTATGAGGTTTGACTCTTAACAAAACCTTATCACCTATGGCAAAATTTCGAGGTACTCTCTTTGCATCAGCATAACTCTTTTGTCGACTGTTAGCTTCGGCTAACCTTTGCTTTATACTCTTTACTTGCTCTTCCATTTCTGCTAACATTACGGGTCCAAGACTTACTCGATCCTCAAGTTTATCCCAACTTATCGGAGTTCGACACTTTCGACCATACAAGGCTTCAAACGGAGCCATTTTAATTGCAGAATGGTATGAATTATTGTAGGCAAATTCGACTAAAGGTAAATAGTCTTCCCACTTATATTGCTGATCCATGCAATATACTCGAAGTAGGTCTTCTAAAACTTGATTTACTCTTTCAGTTTGCCCATCCGTTTCCGGATGATATGCTGAGCTGATATTTAGCTGAGTTCCGAGTGCAGAAAATAAGGTTTGCCAAAACCTAGAAGTAATTCTTGCATCCCTATCAGAAATGATCTTTTCAGGTATCCCATGCAATCTGAATACTTCTTGCACAAATTTCCTTGCAATAACTGGTGCTCCATCAGTTAGATTTCCAGGTATAAAGTGAGCTACTTTAGTCAGCCTATCAACCACTACTAGTATGGTATTGTGCTTATTTCTGGACATAGGCAATCCTTGCACAAAATCCATACTTATCACTTGCCACTTCCACTCTGGAATATCATGTGGGTATAGCAAACCGGCTGGATGATGATGCTCAGCTTTTACTCGTTGACATTCCAAGCATTTTGCAACATAATTAGCAGCATCTCCCTTCATTCCTTTCCAGAAATATAATGGCTTAACATCGGCCATCATTTTTGTTACCCCTGGATGACCAGAATATGGAGCCTCATGTGCTTCTTTCCACACCAAATTTCTTAAGTTGCTTATGTTGGGTACATACATCCTTCCTTTATACCTAAGCATTCCATTTGGTTCAAACTTGAAACCATCATACCTTGAATCTTCAGGATTCTCTTTAAGTGCTTGCTTAACTTGCAAATAATACTCATCTTCTGCACATTTCTGGAGCACTAGGTCTTTAAAATCAGTATGAATTGCAACAATAGAAGCTATATGGCGTCTTCGACTTAATGCATCAGCAACCCTGTTTTCTTTTCCTTTGATGTAGCTGATATTGAAATCATAATCAGCAATCAACTCCAACCATCTCCTCTGTCTGGCATTTAGATTTGGTTGAGTAAAAAGGTATTTTAAACCATTATGATCAGTTTTCAACTCAAAGGGTTTCCCAAGCAAATAGTGTCTCCACATTCGCAATGCATGAACGACAGCTGCCAACTCTAAATCATGCGAAGCATAATTTATCTCATAAGGTTTTAGCTTTCTTGACTCATAAGCAATTACTTGATTATCTTGCATAAGTACTCCACCAAGTCCTTCTCCGCAAGCATCAGTGACAACTGTGAAACTCCTTTCAGGATCTGGCACTTTCAGAATTGGTGCGGTAGTTAGTTTCTCTTTGAGTAGGTCAAATGCCTTTTGACACTTCTCATTCCAATCAAATCTTTTTCCCTTTTTCTGTAGAGAAGTTATAGGAAAAGCAATCTTGGAGAAGTTTTCAACAAACTTCCTATAATAACCTGCTAGTCCCATAAAACTTCTCACTTCAGGTACATTCTTAGGTACAGGCCACTGAGTTATTGCTGCGATCTTAGCCGGATCAACTTCAATTCCCTCAGCTGAAATTACATGTCCCAAGTAATGCACTTTATGTTGGAAGAAGGTACACTTGGATAGCTTTCCGTACAACTTATGCTCACGCAAACGTTGTAGAACCATTCCTAAGTGCCGATTGTGTTCTTCTTCATTTCTAGAATAGATTAATATGTCATCTAGAAACACCAACACAAACTTATCCAAGTAATCTCTGAATACACTATTCATAAGGTTCATAAATGCTGCAGGTGCATTTGTCAAACCAAATGGCAATACTGTGAATTCATAGTGTCCATACCGAGTTCTAAAGGCGGTTTTATAGATATCCTCATCCTTAACTCTAAGCTGGTGATATCCGGATCTTAGATCAATTTTAGAAAATACGGCTGCTCCTCTGACTTGATCAAACAAATCATCAATTCGAGGTAATGGATACTTGTTCTTTATCGTAGCTTTGTTAAGCATGCGATAGTCAATACAAAGCCGCATTGTTCCATCTTTCTTCTTAACGAAGATCACAGGTGCTCCCCATGGTGATACACTTGGTCTTACCAGTCCTTTAGTCAGCAACTCATCTAGCTGAGCCTTGAGTTCTGCTAATTCTGTAGTAGTCATTCTATATGGTACCTTGGATACAGGTTCGGATCCAGGAATTATGTCTATAGAAAAATCAAAGACTCTTTTAGGGGGTAAACCAGGTAATTCCTGGTGATACACTTGGTCTTACTCCTTTAGTCGACAACTCATCTAGAGCCTTGAGTTCCTAATGCGTAGTCATTCTATATGGTACCTTGGATGGGTTGGATCCGAATTATGTCTATAGAAAACCGGGTAATTCCCCATGGTGATACACTTGGTCTTACCAGTCCTTTAGTCAGCAACTCATCTAGCTGAGCCTTGAGTTCTGCTAATTCTGTAGTAGTCATTCTATATGGTACCTTGGATACAGGTTCGGATCCAGGAATTATGTCTATAGAAAAATCAAAGACTCTTTTAGGGGGTAAACCAGGTAATTCCTCAGGAAATACATCAGCATATTCCCTTAAAACCGGATATTTCTCCATATCTGAGATTCCTGATTCATCAATTTCTCCATCTTCAATCTCTTGTGTGCTTTCATCATCAGGGTCACCTAATTCTTCAATCTTCACTGCAAAAAGTTTGCAACCTTTCTTTTTGGCTCTTAGCAATTGCATTGCTGAGATTTGTCTAATTTTAATCTCTTTAGGTATTCCTTGAAGATTTACTTGATTTCCATAGTCATCTAAACATTTAACTGTTTTTGATTCACAGTCAACTATGGCTCTATGTCTCCACAACCAATTCATTCCTAAGATGACGTCATAGGATCCTAATGGTGTGACATAAAGATTGACTTCAGTGGTGAAACTAGGCAATTCTAAGTTAGCCTCGAAGAGACATTGGTCCACCTTTGCTCTTGTACTATTAGCATATTCTACATTCCATGATGTAGCCATGTGCCCAGCCTTTCTAGTTAATTTATTTGCTATACTAGGAGAAACAAAACTTTCAGTTGCACCGGTATCTATAAGAACAGAGATAGGTAAACCAAATAATTTACCTGTTGTTTCGATGGGCGTTATTTGATAGTCAGCTTGCCTATCATCGACTGCTGCATGTATCCTTTGCTGGAACATAGCCTTTTGTGGAGGCAAAGAATTCCCAGAAGTTTTGTTTGGACATTCCCTAGCATAATGATCACCCTTGCATATGAAACATCCTGTAGGAGGTCCTTTTCTTCCGGAAGTCTCTCCAGATTTATTGTTTCCATCATTGAACTTGTTAGCGTTTCCACTATTAAAGTTGTTCCTTTTCTGATCTTTACGGAAATCTTTCCCACCGAAGCGAGATCTCTTTCCTTTTGACTTAGCAGCTTCCCGAACAGGTTCATCCTTCTTTGGAGTTTGTTTGGCCATGACCTCGCTGTCCTTCTTTTGCTCCTTTTTCTCTTGGCGATGAGAATCAGCTTTGAGTTTCTGCTCCTGCTTTATAGCCTTTTCATAGACTAAGTCCATGGTAGTTGGACCATGCATGTCCACTTCACCACCAATTTTGCCATTTAGCCCAAGTATGAACTTTCTGATGCGGAATCGTTCATCCTTATGGTAAATCGGAACATACCGAAGGAGTCTTGTGAACTTTTCCCAGTATTCATGTACTGACATAGTTCCTTGTTTTAATTCTTGGAAGTCAGAAAGTTTCTGATCATAGAATAATTGTGGTAACCACCGCTTACGGAAGATTTCCACAAATTCTCCCCACGTCAATTTCCAAGAACTTATATCCAACTCCAATTTCTTGTTCATCCACCAATTTGAGGCTTCCCCTGCTAATTGGTAGGCTCCCCAAGCTGCCTTTGTTACTTCGTCATAATTTCTTATTTCAAAGTATTTTTCCATTTGGACAAGCCAAATTTCTGCTTCATCACCTCCCGCACTACCATCAAACTTAGGTGGTATTATCTTTTTCATGTCCCTTGACAGTTCAGTAGAAATTATCTTTTTATTCCTCTCGACGGAATTGGTTGGTGATTTCTCCCTTTCATCATTATGTCCGTGAGAAGAACTTGCAGCTTCTGTATTATCAATGTTTAACTCTTTTTCTAACTTATCCCTTTCTCTTTCACTCTCAATATTGGACAACCTTGCTAGAATCAGGTCTAGGGTTGCTTGTACTCCTATGTCTCTTTGTTCATCATCCTTGCTTGTTCCGGGTTTGTTACGCATCCTTTCGTAAGTTTTCACCATGATTTTATGATTGATTTATACCTGATATCTTATCTAAGTTAGATTCTTTAACTTATGATAAAATAGAAAACGTAAAAGCTTTCAAGATATAAACACATAATATACCAAGCAAGTTTTGAAGTATACACAAATCTTTGATAAACACAGAAATTTTTATTTATTCAAAAGGATTTAAACATCCATCGATTACATAGAATGACTATTGAGATAGTCAAGAGGTGAATATCCCTCTGATTCAGTCTCAGAAGCATAGCTAAGAGGAGTATATCCTACAGATTGAGAATATTGCTGAAATCTATCATTTTCCTCATCTCTAATCTGCTCTTCTCTATCCCAAAAAGGATAATATCCATCAGTTTTATCTTCAGATACATAGTTAAGAGTGTTGTTGATATGGTGCTCATCAACAATAGGATCCATTATTTGAAAGTAAGGATCATTCTCAACTGGTGGAGTCCTCGGAGTGTATCCTACTGACTCATCACTGGAAGAAATGGTTATGATCTCAGCCAACGGAAGAACTCTAGGATCCCGGAAAATGAATGCTGGACTCGTGCTTTCCTCGGAAGGCATGTCCCTCGATAATGGTAAGGAATCAGATTTTCCCGGAGAAGTGTTGGGTAGGCGGTTGAAAGCAGCTTCCATCTTCAGTCTACCTTTTACTTCATTGATACGGGAAAGAGCATGACTGACTGTTTCTGTGTCGCTTAACCAAATTGCATTTTCTTGGTTGGTTCCTAAGATAGTTCTAGTGATGGCCTCATTTTCCTTCTTGGCTTTCAGGTATCGTTCGTTACCGACTACAGTCTTCCTGGCTGTTAATCGTACGCGTACCATCCTGTCACAAGAATTTCACAACATTAGATAATGTTGGATTGAGGAAAATTGGCGGACTCATAGGTTCCTAGTGTTTTAAACCTAGGCTCTGATACCACATGTAACGAACACACTTGTACGATAAAATTAAAACTTTACAATTCATACATAAAAGTAAGAACAATACCATTTTGAACAAACAATTTCTTTTCAAAACATAAATAAGAAACATTTATTGCATCTATAAACTATTTCATTTCAAATGAAATTACAAAGCATGATGAGAAACATACATACATAGCCCGTAGGCTTTTGACACCAATAGAAATAAGAAGGTCCAGGAATCCGTCCTGTCAAGCTTTGGAGCATCCGTCGGGTGTTCGTGGAGGAGAAACATCACTCGAGCGTTTTTCCGCCAACCACGGACTTATAATGCGGTCCCCCGCACGATCATTTTTCAATGAACGGCCCTCCCTTCGAAGAAGAGATTGGTTGGGTAACCTTTAATGACTACCAACTGGACATAGTGCTGTGATTCTACAAAACTAGTTTTCGTGCTAACGGCAAATCACAAACTAGGTCGTATTTCGGAATCACGGTGAACTGACAGTGTAGTACAACAACTAAATGGTTCCTTACACTACTTTGGCCAAAGTGTTTACGTTCAACGAAGAACATAGGTCATATGTCACATTCACTAGCCAGGTTCAACTTGACTTAAGGCTATCTTAGTTCTACGCGTAGGTTGGTCTATCGGGGTAGTCCGTACCCTAGACTTCCTACAACATTTTACTACTGGAATGATGAATCTATTAAACAAGATACTACAACAGACGCCCTAATTCAGGATATATTCATCCTAGGGATACAATAACTTGATTAAGTTGTATGTATTAAGTTGTAGAGTATATCTTGCAAATATTCTTGACTCAACCCTAGTATCTAATATTTAAACACAAGCATATGCTCATTATACAGAGCCACTAAAACACAATGCAGATTGCTTTCCATTAACTAATGTAAAGTGTACATCATTGACAACAAAAGCCAAACAAAAGCCATGACAAGACTATATTCATGATAATGGTTAAGAAACTATTATTCTTTTTAGTTCAATCTTGAGATAATCCTACTCATTTCTTTCCAGTCATGACTATAATTCAGAGAATTATCAGATTAATATAAAAAAATAAGAGTTTAGCATGCCTGATTTAGCTTTCCACAAGTTTGGAAGATAGCTCCTTCACTGGCCTCTACTCAGATCACTTTCAGCTTGGATTCTTGAAACCAATTACTCAACACAGTAAAGATAATTCCTGATTGCTCCTCTTCTATTCAAAGATTACCAGTAATTTCAACTTCTGCCTTCTAATATTAACCAAAATAACTTAGCAGTTCTTCTACTATGGCGAATTCACTTTTAGCTTTAAAATGCTCAAGAACTGACTGCAAATTCGTGTGTGAAAGAATGCCAAACGCAGGTTTATTTATAGGTTCATTTTAAAACTGATTTCCACCTTCTATGGCGCCAGGACTGCCAGCAGGTTGAAGAATATTTCAAACTAAAAACGTGTATCAAATTGGTGAGGGTTTCGACCTCCATGTTTGACAGCAAGAAGTTCATTTTAATTCGAAATTGTTTCAGACTGTTAAAACTGTGACAACTTTCAACTGGCGCGTTTTTACAGTTAGGTTAAATGCCAAGTTTCATTTCTGACTTCTTCCTTGCTCAAATGGCGTACAGATTTCATTTTATTCACCAAGCAAGAGATGAATCGGCCATTTTCAGACGTCTGGCCCTAGTCGCGCGGGTTACCTGCGCGTTTTTCATTTTCCCTTCTGCATTTTCGCGTTTTTCTTCTTTATTTCGCTTTGGTAAAACTTTAATATTTTAATAGAGTTTTCAAAGTAAAATGACGCATTTATGCAGGCTCAAATTCGAAGATTAACATTTCAACGAATACATTTGAAAAATCCGCGTTTTCTAAGCAATTCGCAATTTTTATGAAATCTGCGATTTTTAAGTTCTTTCCAGAATTCGTATTTAATAAAAGTGCTTTACAATGTTTTAACTTTTATTTCATTTGATTTTGACAAATCTTTTATTTAAATATATTTGTTTATTATATTAAAATACTTACATAATATAGTTTATGCATAATTATTTAAATTATCAATTTAAATAATATTATATACATTTTAAACTATATTATATTAATATTTTAATATAATATTAAATATATTGAAATACTTAACATTATATTAATACATATATATTCATTTACATTATACATTAAACATGTAAATTAATATATATGTATTCGTATAATTTCAGAGACAAGATATCATTACAATATAAATTCATTTATCTTGTTAGCCGTGGGTATGTATACTTGTATATATATCTGTATATATACTACATGTATAAGTATCCATAAATACATTTATATCGACACATACGTATGGCATATCCATCTGCTTAATACGTTTGTATCGACATGAATGTACTTATGGGTATTTGTACATATCGTATTCGTATGTACAAATACACATATCCACCTCTAACCAGAACTTATCATTTATAAGGTTATACTGGCAAGCATCACTTGTTCACACATTCAGAAGAAGACACGACTCCTAATGATACTAGACAAGCCTACAGATGACTTACCTTTAACCAAAACAATGACTTAGCTTACTCAGTTCTAAGGCTTGTGTGTGTATGTCCAGTTGGTATCCATTACTGTTTACCCGACCAAGTTCTTCCCCGAGTGATATCTCTCCTCTGTCTCGAGGTACGAACCTGTCTCCTGCAAATCATGAGATGACGACGGAAATCAATTGCTCAAAACCAAGGTAATATACATTAAGCATTGTAAAAGGTTAGAACAACATTATTCCATAACTCAATATGCTAATTTCATTCAAGAATTACAATAATAGAAGCATCAAATAAAGAGACAATCATTTAGGATACAACCAATTGATCACAAGTACAATTCAATTTATTCAACAGAAAGATTCCACATTTACAATGTACATCCTATGAATAGTAGCTATACAATCGGGGTGTAACGGTATGAAGAACTATGAGCCAATTGAGTACCCAAAAATTTGAATAAATCTATCCAAAAGTTACTAGTAAAGATAGGATCACAGTCACTAACAATAACCTTAGGTATACCATGTAGCTTTTGAATATTCTCCAAAAATGCTTCTGCTACTATACTTGTAAAAGGACGTTATAATGCAATAAAATATGCATATTTAGTGAGGCAATCCACTATTGCCATGATGAAATTCTTACCATTAGATCTTGGAAGCCTTGTGATGAAGTCCATGGAGACCTCTTCCCAACATTTGCTAGGAATAACTAAGGGTTGCAAGAGACCAGGTGTCTTAATTGTCTCCCCTTTATTTCTTTGACAAACTAAACATTCTACAACAAAATTTTGAACATCCCTTTTTAGCCCTTCCCAAAAGAAGTCTTTCTTGACTCGATGATATGTCTTCAAAAGTCCTAAATGGCCACCAACTAGAGAGTCATGAAGCTCTGTGAGAATCTTTTGTTTGAGAGAGAAATTCTTGCAAAGATACAATTTCTGTAAAAGGACGTGATAATGCAATAAAATGTGCATATTTAGTGAGGCAATCCACTATTGCCATGATGACATTCCACTATTGCCATGATGACATTCTTACCATTAGATCTTGGAAGCCCTGTGATGAAGTCTATGGAGACCTCTTCCCAACATTTGCTAGGAAAAACTAAGGGTTGCAAGAGACCAGGGGTCTTAATTGTCTCCCTTTTATTTCTTTGACAAACCAAACATTCTGCCACAAAATTTTGAACATCCCTTTTTAGCCCTTCCCAAAAGAAGTCTTTCTTGACGCGATGATATGTCTTCAAAAGTCCTGAATGACCACCAACTAGAGACTCATGAAGCTCTGTGAGAATCTTTTGTTTGAGAGAGAAATTCTTGCAAAGATACAATTGCTCTTTATACCACTAAGTATTCCCCTTCCAACAAAACTTATTTGAACTACTAGGATCACTCTATAATTGTTGAATGAGATTACTTGTAGCAACATCATTCTGCCACTCTGCTTTAGCTTCTACTACTCAATCTCCATGTAATATTGAAATGGCACACAATAAAGCTTCATCCTTCTCATCCTTCCTCGATAGTGCATCTGCCACAACATTTTCCTTCTCTTTCTTATATACAATCTCAAAATCATATCCCAACATCTTATCGACCCATTTTTGTTGTTCTTCAAAAGATAATCTTTGTTCCAAACAATATTTTAGGTTATCATGATCTGTCTTAACCTTGAAGTGTCTACCCATTAGATAAGGCCTCCATTGTTTTACTACATGAAGAATAGCTAGCATTTCCTTCTCAGAAATAGATTTAAGTTGATTCTTACCCTTTAATTGATGACTCAAAAGCAATGGGCCATTCCATGATAGCCTTAATTTTGTTTGGATCCACCTTTACTCCTTCATGTGAAACTGTGTCCCAAGTACACCTCATTGAGAACAAAAGCGCACTTGGATGGCTTAGCATAGAGTTGATGATCTTCAAGAACTTGTAATACTTGATCTACATGTTGCAAGTGTTCTTCCTATGTCTTGCTATAAATCAATATATCATCAAAGAACACTAATACAAACTTCCTCAAAAATTTCTTAAAGATGAATTCATCAAACTTTGAAATGTAGATGATGCATTGGTAAGACCAAATAAAAACTCATAATGATCCTCATGAGTCCTAAATGTTGTCTTACAAATATCTTCTTCCTTAATTTGAATTTGGTGATAACTTGATCTAAGATATAACTTTGTAAATACATAGCTCCATTCAATTCATCTAGCAAATCATTAATGACTAGAATAGGAAACTTAGCTTTGATGTACATGTTGAGCACTCTATAGTCCAAGCACATGCACCAAGTTTCATCCTTCTTATGCACCATCACCACGGGTGAGGAGTAAGCACTTTGGCTATGCCTGGTAATTCTTGCCTCTAACATCTCAACAATCTTTTCTATCTCACTTTTTTGTATATGTGGGTACCTGTAAGGCTTGATGTTGGGTGGTTGGCTCCCTGGAACTAGTTGTATGGTATGGTCAAGATCCCTTTTAGGAGGAAGTCCTTTAGGCATGTCTTTGAAAATCATTGAGTGACGATCAATAATTGCTTGTAAATTTGGATGGCTAGGAGCATTAGATTGAGAGACTTCTAATGAACATAACTGGGCCACAAATCCATCAACTCCTTTCTTAAGCAACTTTTGCATTTGATGAGAGGTTACCATTTGTGGGGACTTTGCCTTTAACCCTCTTAGCTCTACTATCTTTCCTTCTAATTAAAATCACATGAATAGTTCTTGGAAGTTCATCTCAATTGTTCCCAAAGTAGTAAGCCATTGTACTCCCAAAATAATATTTGCTCCACCCATGGAGATAGCATACATTGGGCTATCAAGGTGATAATCTCCCATGGACAATTTAATGCTATGGCACTTTCTAGAACAACTAACAATACCGCCATTTGCAATCAAGACCTGAAACTCTGGAGCTAGATATATAAAACAATTTAGACAAGTAGCCAACTTTTTGTTGATAAAATTATAAGTACTACTTGAGTCGAACAACATTGTTACTTTCTGATTCTTTAAGAAACCTACTACCTTGAGAGTTTGTGGGGTGCTAAAATCAAAGAGTGCATGACAAGAAATGATTGGTTGGGGATCATGTGATTCGTCATCTAACTCCCTATCACCCTCTAATATTGGTTCCTCCTTTTCTTCCTCACTTGGACCTTCAATATAGAACATTTTCTTTTCACTGCATTTATTTCCTTGACTATATTTGTTGTCATAATTGAAACATAACCCTCCCTTTTTCTCTATTATCCTCAATTTGTTGTGAAGTCAACCTAGTAGGTTGAGGTAATGAATGTGTAGGAGATCTCCTTTTGCTTACATTTACAATCCCTTATTGCCTACTAGCCAAAAACTTCTCAACTTGTCTTGCCATTAATACTGCTTGCAAGAAGGAGTGTGGTTGGAATAATTGTATTTCATTTTTTATGTGATCCTTTAAACCGCCTAGAAAAGTTCCTTCAATTTTTCTTCTCACATTCTCCACTCTTAGAGAAAGGGTTTGAAATTGTTGAATATAATCCTTGACCAGCTTGTTTGCTTTAATTTAGTGAGTTGGTAGGAGTAGCTATCCACGAAGTTATCTCCATAATGGGTGGCAAGTTCCTCTCGAAAAAGTGACCATGTGACCACACAACCCTTCTTTCTCTTCTCATCACCTAACCAACGATACCAAATAAGCTGATCTGGTTCTAGGTAAAATGATGCCATAGCCACCTTTTGTTGACTAGGAACATGATGAAGATCAAAGAACCGCTCCATTTGGCATAGCCAATTGGTTGGATCCTTGCCATCAAAATTTCTCATATCCAACTTGGGTATGAATTTCCTTGGCATAGGATTATTAAAGGAAGGATCCTTCTTGAAATCAAGTCAATCCCAAGGAATTCATGTCTAACAAAAGCATTATCTTCCACCTTACTAGGTGAATCTTCACCCTTTTACTTCATCCCTTGTATAACTGTGTCCAATTTCTTAGAAAACTCATTTATGACATTCCTAATTGATGAATTTTCACCTTTGACCTTGCTTATCTCATCATTAGGGCCACTATCCTCAATTTCTATCTCATCCTTATCTGAAGATTTCCTCGGTGTAGTAGCATTCTTTTTGCCTCTTGTTGCAGGCCTCGCCATGATGGTAGAAAATAATTTTGCAATAAATTACACAAATAAATTCAAAATAATATGAAAGTTTTATTGTAACTTACCAGGGCCTAGTTTTGTACTCTCCCAAAAATTTGGTGTTTTGTGGCCTTGAGAGTGAATTTGTTGGAAACCCTTATTTTGCAATAAACCACCTACTTTTGCTTCAAATTCTCAGAAATTTGGACTATAGGCTCCTCTATTACTTCTCCAAAAACCCACTTAAAATCAAAAACAATTTTTTTAGGATTTGCAAGATATGCACTTTCCAAATAAATTGGGCACAAACCCTAATTCTGCAATAAATTGCTCAATTTTGCTCCAATTCCTCTAAAATATGGATTTTAGCTTCTTGAATATGTTATTCAAAAACCTTTTAAAAATCAAAGAAAAATTCGCCAAAATCTGAAAGATATGCTCTTCCCAAAATGACCTCTAATATTAAGAAAATGCTTTGCCTCTACAGTGCTAAGATCATGTTTGATACCACTTGTAATGAAATAACTTGCACAATAGAAGAATATGATAGGAAACATGCTGCAAATACTTGATAATAACTGAGAATAACAAGCCACTTAGAGGGGACAAACCTCCAAATATCTCCAATGATAACACAATTCACAATATGATGATGAAATAAGACTCACTACCTCCTATATATACCTTATTTATGCCTAGGATATCTCCCAGGCTGACTTAGATAACCCTATATAAGCCCTAGGCTGACCTAGTTATCTAAATAACCATACAATAATGATAATATGACTTAATTAAGAGTTAAGATAGCCACAAGCCGACTATTCATAACCTGATGTACTGTAATTTTAAGGAGGTAGAAACAGGTCTGAAATCAATACTTAGCAGTTTGAAACAATAATTCCCAAGCTGTACGGCCCTCCAAGCTCATACAACAACTTCAAATCCTAGTGCCAAAGTCATTGCAGCAGCATTATTTGGTCTAGGTGCTACTAAACAAGATGAAACAGGCCCAAATAGCTAGGCGACTTGGGTCCCAAATTCAAACACACCTAGGTACAATTGGTATGATCTGGTAAAATGGAACCCTTAAAATGGGACTACAAATCTATACAGATCAGCATTATAAGACACTTTCAGGTCTGCAATATTATCACACCATCATTCCCAATTTTCTAATGTGTTTGTTCAAGGAGTACGGCTAGCATAGGGGCTGCAAGAGGTACAACATGCTCAAGAGGATGGTACAGCCAGCGACTTAACTCTTCAAACACATTCAATCATTCATCAAAACTCTACAAAATGTTAGAAATATCACTCCAAAACATCTGCTATTAGAAAACATCAAATACCTCCATCATAAAATCCAAAATTGAAGATTGCTTGAAATCCAATGGTGATTCTTGGATGAAATTACACCCAATTTTTCAAATCCGAAACCAAAAGTCTAGAGAGGGTTTTCGTCCTCTGAAAATCTTCGGAAGAACTCTCAGGTTCAATCTAACAGCATTCCGGTATCAAGTCAATAGCATAACCAAAAATGAGCCCCAACACCTCCTTTTATAGCTTTCTGGAGGGAATTAAACAATTTTAAAATATAATAATTTACTTTATTTCCCTCACAAAGACCTTTTTTGAAATAATAATAATAATATTTCATGAGCAAAGGCCCCCTTTCTAGGCATCCAACTTTTAAAACATGGTTACCTTTCCAACAAGCTATTACACTAGTTGCCTTTTTTATTATTTTTCAACATTAGACAACATTAGTGAAATATTA
Source organism: Sequoia sempervirens (assembly GCA_007258455.2). NCBI lineage: Eukaryota > Viridiplantae > Streptophyta > Pinopsida > Cupressales > Cupressaceae > Sequoia > Sequoia sempervirens. The sequence goes on from VDFB02073773.1 coordinate 67,792, forward strand.
ATTAATTACTCAATAAGTCACCCAAGTTGTGGAAAGCATTGAAACTACATTGGAATCAAAATCTGAATATACCGTGGTGATATTGGAGATGAATGATGAAGAATGGTGCCAATTAGTTGAGTTACTAAAAATAGACGTGCTCTCCAAGAAGTTTGGAGAACACCCTAGAAAACTGGGCTCATTGCAACCTATAGAAACCAAAAGAAACTGAATCTGAACTCTCCAAGATCTTTGGAGTCCCCTTTTTCTTACCAGTTAGCCTATGGGAACTCAGGAAATAGGCTAATTGTCACCAAACTGGTTAGGTCTTATCTTGTTTACTTGGGAAGAGGCTTAAGTATTATATTATGAAGATGAATTTTGGTTATTGATTATTCCAATCCTTGTGATTGCATGCCAAAGCTCTGGATCACACAATGTCTCTAACTGATCTGTACTTAGAAATCATAAGAAATTTAAGGCGTTGTTGAAAATGTATTAGGTGAATGATAAGTTGAAATATGTGAAATTAATTACATCCAAAAGGTTATTGTAAATTTTTAACTACTGCTACTGTTCCAACTTTCCATGTTTAGTTTACATAATATTTAATCTATAAGGACGGATAAAATTTGAGAATAAAATTACTGTATTATAAAACAGAGTAATGTTTCAAATCTTGTCTTTCACTTGTGGGACCTGGATCCATCCAAAACCAAAAATGGTCACATGATAGTGAGATTGAATGAAGCTTTATTGCACACTCTTTTTGTTTACTTCCAATTAGGTTTTTAATGCAGTAATACTATTAGATTTCAGTAAATAAACTGGTGTGCTGCTGGAACCCCCTCAAACAAAGTTATTTACTGCTAGTTTGATGCATGTTTTTTGCCTCCAAGGAGTCATATAACACTGAAAAGGTCCAATATGATGGTTCAGAAGAGGAAGGTCGTAGATCTGTTTCATTGTAACACAGACTCTTTGCATCAGCAACAAGTTTTACTGTATAACTGATTGAAAAACCCTTAATGCTGTGCTCTAGAAGTCTTTGGTTCTGTTTAAAAGAAACTCTTCAAGTTCTGCTGAAATGTACACCTGTACTAGAATTAGGGTTATTGCAACCATGATATTAATTCTTTAGTGCTTTGTAATTTCTGCTGACATGTGCACTGCACTAGAAAAAGGGTTATTGCAACAATGATATTAATTCTTTAGTGCTTTGTAAATGCAACATCCATGACAAATTTAGCTGCAATTCCTGGCATAATGATTTCAATTATTCAGTCATTTGTTAATGGTAATCATCAGTGTTCTTCAAGGACATCTTGTGTTTAGGATGCTAGTGAGACACCAACCAGATTTAGAGACTTGTGGCCGAAAAGTGTATACCTTTTTTCCATTTTTCTTAAACGGATAGCTTTTGTGCAGGACGCTCAAGGGTTGAAGGAGACTGCCAAGTTCTTCAATGTTGCTCCAGTCATAGTAGAAGGCATTGCACATGATATGATGTTGGACACGTCATGGAAAAGAGGATCTGGGGTACTTCTGTCATGGTTAGAATCCATTTATTAGTAATATTCTGACTTTTCTTTCTTTTCAGGCTAACAAGAAGTTCAAAGATTTGTTCAGAGGCATGCTATCACATTGATTTAGAATTAGATGAAACAATACTGTGCCTGAAAACATAGAGATGATGCTCTCATCTTTGGCCAGTTTCATCCAAAATACTTGTGTTTTGCATTAATCATACTAACATTTTTTTATTAGCTAGATCCAGAGATCTTGGCCTAGTGGTAGGCAAGGGGCACTTATCTCCAGGATGGCACAGATTCAAGTCTCGGGCAGGTTGCTGCCCACTTGCTAATGCAGAGATAATGTTCCATGTAAAATAAAAGTTGAATCCTATAAATCCATAACTGTTAATAAATAATAACAAACATTTTTTCTATGAGCTGCTGCAAAAAATTTTAGTTCAAAATTTTTCTTATTATGGTGAATGCTGCTCTGCAAAGACTCTCTAGTTTGAATAGCGTAAGCATCTTCCAACTGCTGGGCATAAAAGAGAGGCCTCATGTGAATCATAATTCATCAGCCAGGATGTTGAAGCCTTGAAGGTCACAATAGCTTATATTAAATGGTTGTAAAGGATTGATTTGGCCAGCCTTCTTGATTTTGAAAAAGGTAAGCATTTTCCATCTGCTAGCCATAAAATGGAGGCCTCATCTGAATCATAATTCAGCAGCCAGGAGGTTTAAGAACAGAATAGCCTAGATTAAATGACTGGAATGGATTGATTGGGCCAGCCTTCCATGATTTCTTTTGACTTATTCAATGAAATCCCACATATCCCTTTTAGAATATTTGTCAGGTAAAAGAATGAATTGCTTTGGGTCAAATTGGGGGGTTGCAGTTTGATAAATTTGGGTTGAACTGGAGATGCACCTTCCCTGCAGGTGCATGTAGTGTAGGCTAATGCACCCTCAGCATGTTCGATTCATTTTCCAGAATTTCATTTGCAGTTCACTAAAAAATGGTTTAAACAACCAAAAAAGTTCAAACAAAAGTTCAAAATGCACATTTTATTAAAACCTTTAAAGCATATTATGTTGACACATTAAAGATTACTGTTACAGTACAACCAATAATTGCATCACATCTGACTATTTAGTAATTTACATGTGCAGTGCATTCTCAACCGGGGGATATGAAAATGCATTAATGTCTGCTGAAGATTTCATGACACATAATAATCATTAATGAATTGATATACATGGGATATGATCTTTCTGATTTACTAAATTTCATAATGATCTTATGTTTCAACTCTCAACTCTTTCAACTTAGTTGTTTCAGTTTTGAATTACAATATACTCACCCTGAGTACCCTGCATGCTCGAACATATACCTTCCCAGCATTGCACCTGCATAGCCATTTTTTGAGGGTTTGCATTAGGTGCTGCATGCCCCAGACTATTGTATCCTTTATCTTTGATAAAATGCCACAAAAACTCAATAATCTTGCTTAAGGATGATAGCTTGTGTTGGTGGTTATCATTTCGGCAAGTGTCTCAATGCTGGTTTGAAATGATAACAAGCAAAATTCTAATGAAGTTAGTTATGTGATGTTTTAAACTTCAGCTTATACATCTATAGTGATTTGAGTGAAAGGATTTATGAGGTCTAAGGTAAGTTGTTAAAATTGTCTTTTAAGAATACATTTTTCAGTGATTTTGCTAAAGTTTGGAAACGATCAAGTTGTTGGGCTGCACCAAACCCACATCTCCTTTGTCTAGGCTGTCAAAGATAGTGGGTCTATTGATTCTTCTTCTAAAATCTTGGGACTTACAATCCTTATCATGCACTTCCTTATGGGATATAGGGGAGAGGACCAAGTACCTAGCATGTTCTATAGTTGTTTTAACATTTGTCGATTTAATGCCCAATATTTTTAACAATATTTGACCAATAGTTGTGACTTTAAAGTTGTTAGTGTTGATGATTACTACCCATAATTGAATGAAATGTATTCCTTGGATCTAAAAAGCAACAAATCATGTGATGCCACGTCAACGCACCAATAAAACATGATTTAGTGCACAAGTATCGGTCTCACTTTTCTTTTGGGCCTTTTTGGACACCTCGACAAAAAGCATGCTGATGTGGCATCATATTTGATGATGTGGCTCTAAAACCTTAGTTATAAGTAGGGGACTTGCCAAGTAAACTGTTGTAAAAAAGGGGAGTGATTTGAAATTTCCATGTAGGATTTTGAGAAGCGCGAAGTTAGGGTGCTCAATTATCAGGTCCTCTCCCCTACACATCTAAAGTTGTTGAATGAAACCCTGATGTGCACGAGTTGAGCCAACCCACCTTCCTCAATGAACTGTGACCACTTGCACTTAGTTTGTCTATTATGTGTAGAAATTTTTGTTTGTATTCTCATAAATTATTTTATGCGACAATTTTGTTTTGGTATTGTTGATGTGTTTTTCGTGACCGCACCAACGCAGAATAAAGTCGCCAACAACTACCCTATTCTCTCTTGATCAAAGTATCCAGCACGCTAAGATTGCGAGAGAGTTCGTGCGTTCAATTCCAATGTTCTTTCAATGCGAATAGGCTTAGCTGGCTCGATGTGATTTGCTGGTATTTCAAGGGGATTTACAAAATTATTCAACAGCAGAGGAAGGGTTTCCACAATTCGACAGATTTATCAATGAAGCACGGGTTTCCTATTCTAACCAGAAAGTACTGAATTTAAAGTGGTTGCAGGGTTTAGAAAGTCTAAATCTATTCTAAGTGTGGGATATGGAGCTCAACTTTAGCAAACTTTCAACCGGACTTCGCTTTGCCTCGCATCGGACAGCTTCCATGGAGTCGGTGCAATCTTCAAGGGAGATGACTAAAGATGTTCAAACCACCACTTGACATGAAGATACCATCACAACGATGCATACCATCATTCAAACTGTGATTGAAGTTAGGTCCACAACGTTTCCAGTTGACCACACAAGGCGAACACACCATCAGTGAGCCCGCTAGTGGTATGGATAAGCGAAACTTGCTTAGATCAAACACCACATTCCACAGCTAACATCTACTTGCATAAAAATGAAATTACGCTACTCTATGCTACTTGAAGTAGAAGGGATGAAGAAACCTCGCTAGCTATCCATAACAAAGACGAATTTCACTATCAATGAATAGATCTTTTATTATGAAAGTTTTACACAACAATCTCTTACAAAAGTTTTCAAAGGAAAACTTTCCTTCTTCAACTACACTATCAATCTATACTAAGCTACTTCTAAGTTGACCCTCTACTCTATGTCTATTGTCTAACTCTAAGCTAATGTCTAATGAGGTACAAATGAAGGGGGGATGCCCCTTTATATAGCTGGCCAAGTCCAATAGATAACTCAAATTACAATCGACTGGATGGCCCAGATTGTGCCACCTCAGACCTAAACAAGATTCACCCTAAAAACCACCACCAAGAGGAGGGGTAATAAATGAGCCATTAATGTCCATCATCCTTCTAGAAGATTCCAGCTTTGAACTGTGTTCGCACTGTTCTTGATTTTCTTCTTGATTGCAAGCCGGATGAATCTGGTCGCCACTGCTTCAAAATCTTGAACATCAAGCCTACAACTTTCTTTTTCTTGCTCAACGATGATTTTCCTCGATGTTGTTCTTCAACTTTGAATTGTTTGGGTTTCCATTCTTTTCTCCATCCTGAGTTTTGAAAACATTTCTTCGTTGTCACTTGAGCTGGGTACATACGAAGTCTCAACACTTAGCCATTTTCTCCAAGTATTCGCTTAATCTCTCCAAGTCACCACCGTTTAGTCTCGACGTTCATCCTGCAAAACAAGCAAGGCGAAGAGCATCATAACACTTCATAATATAAATTCACTTTACTTACCTGATTTTCATGCTCCGATCTTTGAGGTTTGAGTGATCTCATCATCTGATAGGGTTCATCATTTTCCTCCAGCACAACTTTTGCCTTCAAATTCCTCTTGCCTTAGAATATTTTCACATTATCATTCATCCTCTTTAGGGTGCATCTGGAGACTTGAGCTTCCATTTTCATTCCATAGGCCGAGGCGTTCACTCTGGCTCGAGAAAATTGTTTTCATCAAGAACTTGACCAAAAATCATCTAGTCGTCAACTTCAAATTCATCATCTGAAGCATTTTATCTTCACAAACATTTCTTTCCTTGCCTTAGAAAATTTTTAAATTTTCCTTGGGAAAATTCACCAATCTGGTGCCCATCAAAAATCTTCATCTTGAAGGCCTTGGCAAAGTGCAGAAGGCTTGGAAATCAACTTCTCATCGAAGATCTTCAATACCTAGAAGAAAATTATCTTCAGAACTTGTCGAATTCATGGGTATACAACGAACAGGTTTATTTAATTTCTTGAATTTTGAACCTTAGAAAAAATAACTTTCAACAAATTTATTCTTGTTCTTCACATCTGTGAGCGTCTTGTCACTCTGACTTGAAAATTTCTCATTGACCCTGTGCAGCTGACGTTCTTTGACCTCCATTGGCAATCTTGTTTGTCTCAAGAAAATTCCATTACTTCACCAGACTTGGGCGTTATTTTCTAAGGAAGAAAATTTTGTGCCTTAGATTTTTAAATCACTTAGCATTTTGAAATTTTTCCTTAGGAAATTTTTTATTTCATCTTCAATTATTCTGCCTATGGTGAGGAATTTTTTTTTATATCAACTCACTTGGAAATTTTTTTCATTGCCTTGGGCGCATTTTACATTTCATGAGGGATATATTTCAATTTCAACGCCTGGCATATTTCCCATCTTCACCTTAGGCGCACCTCACACTTAGAAGAGAAAATCTTATTTCCACGCCTTAGTCATTTTATTTTTATTCATATCACCTTGCACTTGGCGCATTTAGCACTTAGAAGAGGATACTTCACATCCACGCCTAGCATATTTCCCATCACTTACACCACCTTTACCTTACCCTGGCGCATTTCACACATGGTGGAGGATATTATTTCATTTCAACGCCCCAACTTTTGTCTTCACTTGCCTTGTTTTGGGCGCATTCCCTATGTCATGAAGGATGGGCACATTTCAAAGGGGGTGGAGGATAAAACTTTCAGTGCCATCTTTGACCTCTTTGACCTCCTCCTAAATTTGGGCGCATTTCACTTGTCCAAGAGGATTTAAGATTTTGTCTTCTTCTAGGCTAAGTTGGGTGCATTTAGCATATGGTAAAGGATAAAGTTCTTTGACTTTTGACTTCCTTTTCAACTTTCTTCTAACTTTGGCGCATTTCCTATGGTGAGGTGGATGAAACTTTGTCTTCTTCTTTGACTTCCTTGACTTGCTTGTTGCATGGGCGCATTTGAGAGGGAGAGGAGGATAAAGCTTTTTCCAACACCCCTTTGTGACCCTTTGACTTCCTTGTTTTGTCCTCACATGCCCTCACTTGGGCGCATTTTACTATGTATGGAGGATGAAACTCCCAACGCCTTCTGCTTTGACTTGTTGACTTCTTAAGATGGGTGCATTTCAGCTAGGCAAGAGGATGGGCGCATTTTACTATGTGAAGAAGGATAAAGCCTTTGACTTGTCTTTGACTTCTCTTAAACTTGGTGCAACTTAGGATAGGCAAGAGGATGAACTTCTTCTTAGAATATTTTTCCATCAACTTCCTCAAAGTGGGCGCAATTCACATGTGCTGGAGGATGAAACCTTAACAAAAAAAATCCATTGCATGTCACCACCTTGAGCTGGGCGCATTTGGCCATGTGAGGGGTATGAAGCTTTAACTTAATTTTTTTTTGAAATCATCTCCTTGAAGAGGGCGCAAATGAAGGTAGTAGGAGGATATTTCAAACACTTAAAAATTTTCTTGGCTTCCAACTGAGATGGGCGCATTTTCATGGTGGTGCAGGAAGAAGTCTCAGACTTGGCCATTTTCCTTGTCTTCGCCAGCTTCTCCATGCCTTACTATAAATAGTAAGTCCTTTGATTTTCATATCTCAGAGGCTCAGATTGCTTTGAAATTTTGAACACTAGATCTTCATGACTCCGTCAGCCTGCTGACACTGCTATTCTAAGCTGACCTGCTAAAAATAGTATTTTTCTGAAGGTGATTTACTATTTATACTAACTACTTGCTTCTGATACCTCCACAACTCCAATTGACTTGAAATTTGAATGACGTGCTCCTCACCACGTGACCTACCTGTTGACACTGGCGCCTGTTGCTGGCTTTCTATTTTTAGCTAGTTTTTGAAGTGACTTCCTATAAATAGTAAGTGCTCCGTTTGACTTGAAATTCGAATGGCGTGCTCCTCATTGGGTGACTTGCCCGTTGACACTGGCGCCTGCCGCTGACTTTCTATTTTTAGCCAGTTTTTAAAGTGACTTACTATAAATAGTAAGTGCTCCGTTTGCCTTCAAATTTTACCAGCGGATAGCTTGAAAGATACTGATTGTGGTGGTTTACACCGGTTTTCGAAAATTCTAACTTTTTACACCTCTTTTTGGGTCTCGAAGTTGGAAACCCTAATTCATCTTGCATGTGTATTAAATGACCTCCGTTTGTCCTCGTTTCTGTTGTATTGCGATCAGTTTATGATTCTAAAGTGCTGGGAGGTGGCTGCCAAAATGCATTTGCTAAAAATAGCAAGTTGCTGAAGGAGTGATTATCCCCATTTTCATGTCACATCATCGCAAAGCTCTCGAAAAACCCACAAGGAATCATCAGACATGCAAAGGAAACCCTGTGTATAAACCCTAAAATTTGCTCTGGAAGCTGAACTACTAAAAATAGCAAGTTGTCCGTTTCAGCTCAAATTTTGTAGAGGAATAGCTTGATGTGTTCTGGATGTAGTGTGACTGTCGAAACTTTAAGAATGCTGAAAGTACGCTTGGAATTACATACTTACTAAAAATAGTAAGTTGCTAGAATATGATAAAATTTTGCTGAGAGCCTGCAGGAAGCATATTGACAACAACGTTAATCTCTTTTTTCAATTTATTCACCTCGTTTGGCCTTAGATTGACCAGGAAAGTACAAACCCTAATTTTCAGACTCAGCGGAAATCTTACATCTGACGGGCACATCCCTGGAAAGACAGACAACAAAAAAGAGAGACAAAGGGAAAACAAACAAAAATCAAGCCAAAAGACGGAAACAAAGCAAAAATTAGGGGGTCCCCATTTGCAATGGGGTGATGTGTGAAAAAGGTCACAACAAGTATTTGACTAAAAATATTTTACACTTTATTGATTTTTTTCCTAAAAGACAATTTGAAATATTAAAATGTATGGAAAATATATCTAGGACTTTAAAGCACAAGTTTATTTGAAGTATATGAAGATGGATACCATGCCACTAAAGGAACACACATAATTAGACACACCAAATGAAAATTTGATTTAAAAAAGTAATGACAAATTCTTTAGATATTCTTGATCGCTTGAGGTGTTACCTATTGGTCCCATTTTATTATGTTACTATTTTAAATATAAACTCATAGCTGACTTTTATGCGTAGAGAATTGATTTTGGTAATAAAAAAATAGCATCCACTTCAACTAGAACATCCCATATAATTGTACGAGATAACTGTAGAGAAGGGGGATTCATTACCCCCAAGGCTCTAGGTCATAGGAGAGCCCCAAGGAATGAACTACCCTAAATTACCTTAGGGTATTTGACAGGTATTTTAGAAATCAGGTGAGCCAACCATAGGTTTTAGACTCTAGACTAGATAGCTTAGTATGAGAGGATGACAATGCGAGAACCAAACTCCAATGTGGCGCGTTGGTGTCCTGTACGAACAGAGGTTTGGAAAACATAAAGAAAACACAAAGGGCCTACTTACAACGCAACTAACAAAGCTTTTCAAGTTGATAGAGAGAATGCAAGAAACATAAAGTACAACAAGAAGAATATTGGAAAATACTCTAATGCGAAAATTACAAAGAAAGAGAAGGAAAAGATACCCCTCCACCCACACTTTGATTCTTCTACTTTAACTTCAGAAGGACGAACCAACACTTGCACACGTGAAAACGGGAAAAATGTTGGGCTACGTTTTGAGGTTTGCCTCAGTTAGACCCTCGTTTTGGTGTTCCCCTCCACGGATAGCCATATATGCAATGAGATAGAGAAATCGATAAAGAAGAGAAAGGAAAAGACACTATCAAATAGAGTGCAAAGATAATCTGGATGCTACTCTATAAGACACAATGATGCAAATAAAATAACAAGAGCAATATCACCTTTCCTCCTACTAGCACTCAAGGCCGAAAGGAGAATATGACACCACACCAAAAGAATGGAGTTTTGTCAACTTGCAAAGATGGTGGAGTTGCAACAATAATGTTGTAGAAGCCAAGTAGAGAGCAAGAATCACCAAGAAGAGAGGAAGAGTGAGCTTGAGAGAGTGAAAGAATGATCAAGAAGTTGCAAGAATTAGCATGAGAGAATGAGAGAATTGCATGAAGGAATGGCAAAATGAGTTTGAATTGCCAAAATGGAAGTAAAAGGTCAATTTTCGTCAGTCAAGGGAGGATAGAAGGCATTACCTTCGCAGCCAACTGAAGATGTAAAGATTCTGCAAATTCTAGAGGCAGGAATCCTATTAGGATGTAAGCGCAGTGCACGAACGTCCGCATAGCAAGCATGCGTCCTCGATAAAAATTCCTCCATTGATGCAAAAAGACAATGCCACATGAAAGGAATAAGTTGACCGCAGTGGGTTTGCATCATTAAACTTATAGTTTTTAAAGGGTAAAATAAATGGGGAGTTTGCTTAGGTTGCAAATTCACGTCATTACATTTTTCCCCCACTTTAGCGAGCATATGTGTTAGTGCAAATGTGAGCTAAAATAGAAAGAGATTGAAGAGAATATACCAATAGTGTCGAGGAAGAAGATTTTTGATTTGACACACTTGGATGCGAAGAAAGGAGAAAAGGCTCCACAAGTTCTTGGTCTTGCAAAGCAAGTTGTGATCTCACCACAAACATGTTAGGCAAAAAATCATAAGACATACAAGCTGACATGATAAGACATAATCTGATTAGGTACATTGACTAGATAAGCCTGAGGCTGTTGTAAACTGCGTTGCAGGACAATCATAGAAAAGACGGGTCTAGTCAGGCTGCCCCCAAGCTAGACGCGAGGATATACAATGTCTAACACCAAGACATAGCGACATTGAATATTAGATAAAAGACACAATTACAAGACATCAAAGAACTCAATTTAAGGATAAGCTTTCAAAGGGGGTTCCTTTGGCAGGAAATCCTCCAAGATACCAAGGAGTCCATTCAAAGGCACACTCTAATTAAAAGAGACCACATTTTCTGCAAGTTATTCTGTCATCAAGGAATCCTTTTGAAAGATCTGTTCACCAAGGAATTCGTAGGAAAAACTGCTCCTTCTCAAAGGAAAGTTTTCATACTTTTTCATTTTAGAAAAAATGCTCCTTTTTCAAAGGCAAGTTTTCAAATCCTTTTGCATACAAGATCCTTTTCAAAAGAAAATTTCATCCAAGAATCTTGAGAGAATACAACATTTTGGAAAATGATAGGCTTTAATAAGGGATTCTTTTGTCACAAAATTCATTGTCAAGAAAAAATTGACACCAAAGAATCCTTTTCGAAAGAATTCACCAAATTGAAAATTAAAACATCATGGTAGCCCCCCCTTAGGATGGTGTGTGTTGTGCAAAGGAGTACATGACATCCTAAGGAGAGAAAGGAGAGGCAAAGATGTTGTGGCACACAACACATGACGAGATGTATTTTGTGGTATGTTGTCACACACATACACGAGAGACAACACATAAGAACCACAACATCAAGAAGTAGACAAAGACGAAGAAATGAAGGGTCCACAAGGGATATGAGAGTTTGGGATCAGATTTGTTCATAAATATAAATATATATAATATGTTGTATGAACGAATGGTCATCAATCCCCAAAGTTCTCAAATCATGAAGAAGAGCATATGAAGACAATAAAAATAAAAATTGGGTCAACATGGAAGAGGGCCTAAATGCCCCCAACACTTTGCATCATCCCCAACATCGAAAAATAATTTCACAACATATAAAAGAATGATGATACACAAAAGTTCATGACAAATTTTCCACGTTTGTATCCAAGCACCTACAAGGGTAGCAAGGGTCCTCCAGGCAGGATCACAAACACAAAAAGACAAGCACGTGGGAACACAAACTCAAACAAATCTAATCTACAGATAAAGAAGAGGTACCACCCAAGTCCTCATCGACTAACAAGTTGTCTTGCTCCCAATCTAGATCATTATAGGGGGAGGGTGGACGAGCCTACAAGGGTGGGATAGCGAGGGAGGTACCCTCTGACTCGCCTACAACAAGGGCCAAGGAAGAAGGCTCTTCAAGGTCTTCTTCACTGACCTCTTGTGAGGCAAAAGTCATTGATCTTGCAAAGATCGAAGACAGAGTTGGGATGTCATCCACCAAATTAAACATGCACTTCACTGGAGTGCCATGTGTCAATTGAGTGGGAGGAGGCACCTGAGAGCCACTGCCAACCTCATCCAGAGGGGCAATGACAAACTCCGAGGATGCAGGGGATGCCTTCGTCATGAGGATGAGGCAGGCCAAAACAAAACCCACTTTTGAAGAAGGTGAGTCCTTTGGACCTCCACTTGCAGCGAGATCATCCTCCAGCGTGCGCTTCAATGGAGGATGCAAAATCCCCACAGAAGTAGCGGAAGCCAAGGAGGAAGAGGACAAAGCCACAAAAGACACTATTGTGGTGTTCGACATGTCTATGGGATGAGAAAAAGGAGGGATGTCCGGGAGGGACATCAAAAGAGGGGGCTCGATGGAGGGAGCGATGAAACCCTACACCCTTTTGGGGTGGGGATCATTGGAGCCCACTAGGGGAGTCAGAAGTAGAATAGAGGTGATTTGAACTGAGGCAGGCACAATAGAGGAAGACAAAATGACGAAAGAGGATATAGAAACAGGGGCCGCTAGCTCCCTCTCCATCTTCTGTAAGGCTACGTGTTTTGTGACTAGAGGCTTTCACCTGCGCTTGCGCTCACATGCAAGTTGGTTACGTTAGCTACAGGCATTGGAAGATGCGGCCTAAGAAGGGGTTGGAGGCTGTTGCTCAACCATAGGAGTATCCTTTGCAACCGTCATCAGTGGAAGGGTAGTCTCTTGGGTAGGAGTAGGAGGAAGCGTAGGGGTAAAAGCAACCACGAGAAGAGAAACAAAAACAGGTGCCTTGATGGCAGGCCTCTTCTTGTTCTCCACCTTAGGGGCAAGTAGAGGAACAGTAAGAGGCCGTAGAGTCCGAGACACAAGAGCAGCCCCATGAGGACCTTTCCCCTTGTCATAGACAACGGGTCTAGGAATCGTGGAAAAAACAGGAAGTTCGAAGACCTGACGCTTCGCTTTTCTCCATGTGGGCACCACCACAGTTCCCATGTGAGACATGGGAGTGAGAGCCGAAGGTGCCACAATAGGACGAAAAGTGGAAGCAAAAGTAGATGACAGAAAAGGAGAAGGCCCTTGAGTGTGAGCAAGCTTCCCCTTCCACATTTGTTGGGCATAAGAAGCAGCTTGCTGCTATGCGATCATGGAAGCCTTCACAGAGACTGCATAGGGGGGCACCAGATAACTAGCCTTCGATGTTGTGTCCCTAGTCTTATATTTAATGCAAGGCTTATATAACAAATCTCCCCTAGGAGGGAGAGGTTCAATTAGGGCAGGCCAGAAGTGATCCAATGTGAAGCCCCCATGTGACACTAGAGGTTTATAATCAGTGTCGTGCACTACGTGCACAAAACCTTCATGAGGGAATTTTAAACATTTATGAACCACAGAGGCGACGCCGTTCATAGAGGTCAGCCTGGGGATGCCTAACGTAACTTGGAACAGGTCAGACTTCAGAATGATAACGAATGAAGCATCAATAGCCTCGGTTCCTACCAAGACTGATAGAGAAATAGAGCCCAAAGGGGCGATAGAGAATCCATCATGCGTACAGAGGGTGGTATCTGACTCTTCTTACCTCTCCCTATGTAAGTTGTTTATAAACATAGTCTCCTTTGTTATCACACTAAGCTGACTCGTCGGATCAACTAAGATGCCAGTTACAATATTTTCATTGATTTGGGTGGGGATGTATAAAGGGGAGAGCTCCTTATTAAGAGGCTCATCATGCAAGGTGAATGTTATGTTAGGTGTAACACTCACATTTTTAGGAGGGATATGCGTGAACGAAACCATGTTCACGTACTTAGATGGAACTAAGTCAGATGATGTAGAAGATTGTACTAATAGACAGTGACCTACCTAGATTCCATTTCCGAATATCCAAGAGTCCTACCTACATATCTAGGGGTCATAGATGGGTTGCAAAGTTGCACGCTTTGCGACCCACAAATCTACAACACACTTATGACACAAGAGAAAGATTCTTCAATACCAAGAAATGAAAACAAGGAGTTCATGTTGGGTTCACCAAAAATGTAGAGAAGGGGGATTCGTCACCCCCGAGGCTCTAGGTCATGGGAGAGCCCCAAGGAACGAATTGCCCTAAACAACCTCAGGTTATTTGATAGGTATTTCAAAAATTAGGTGAGTCAACCACAAAGGCTTCAAATTGTAGACTAGACAACTTAATGTAGGAGGATGACAGCGTAGGAACCAGACTCTAGCGCACTATGTTGGTGTCTCAGGGATGCGTTGGCGTCATGTACGAACATAGGTCTGACAAACATATAGTAAACACAAAGGGCCTACTTACAACCCGATTGACAAAAAAATTCAATTTGACAGAGAGAATGCAATAAACAAAAAATACAAGAATACTGGAAACTACTCTAATGCGGAAATTGAAATGATAATTGATATTCGATATTTACAAAGGAGAGGAATACTCCTTAGACAATAAAGTACATGACTATGTTTCTAAAAAGAAACAATCGTTAACTAAAGATAATTAAAGCAAATAATTGAAAGTTACTAAAAGCTAACTCATGTAAACTAATTTAATTGAAGGTACACTATCGACTAACTAAAAGCTAAGATGACCATTAAATATTACAATAATACTTTAATACCCTCCCTCAATGGTCATCCTACTAACTACACCAAGCTTATCCCAAAATTTTACAAATTTATCCAAATTGAGAGACTTGGTGAGAATGTTCATAGTCTGATCCTTAGCTGGAACTTATTGCAAATCACAGATCCATCTTCAACAAGCTAGTGAATGAAATGATAATGAAGCTCAACATGCTTGGTTCGCTCGTGGAAGATTGGATTCTTGGCAAGCTTTAGTACCCCTTGATTGTCACAGAACAAGGGTGAAGGCCCTGCTTAAGACATTTACATGTTAGCAAGCATCCTTTGAAGCCATACTACCTCACATGCGGCCTTAACTATTCCTCGATACTCTGGCTTTATTGAGGAAAGAGGGGCTGCTTGTTACTTCTTGCTTTTCCATGTGATTGCACCTGCATTAAGACAAAAATCATACCCAGAAGTGGACTTACTGTCATCAACTGAGCCTGCCCGATTTGAATCTGTAAAACTAATCAACTTAGGATCTTTGCATTTGCTATACAAAATGCCAAAGTCAAGTGTCCCTTTCACATATCTCATCACTCGCTTCGCTGCAACCCAGTGTTCCGCCTTAGGGGCAATCATGAAACGAGAAATGTAGCTCACAACAAAACTGAGATTAGGCCTAGTGGCAGTAAGATAGATGAGGCTTCCCACTAGTTGCCTAAATGCAAACTCATTCACCACTGGTGAGTCTAATTTGGTTGAAAATTTTAGCCCCTTCTCCATAGGAGTGGATGAGATTTTGCAATCTTCCATTTTGAATTTCTCCAACAAACTCTTGGCATACTTCGACTAAGAAATGAAGATATTACCACTTGTTTACCAAACTTCTACACCTAGACAATAGTGTAGGAGACCCAAGTTCGTCATCTCAAATGCCTGACACAAATTTGACTTGATCTGTTGAATCAAATGTAACCTACTACTAGTAATGATGATTTCATCCACATAGATGACAAGAAGAATGATATCATTGCCAGTGTTCTTGACATACAAATTTGCATCTAAGGGACTCCTCTGAAACCCTTATGCAACCAAATACTTGCCAAACTTCAGGTACCATGCTTTGGGTGTCTGCTTTAGGCCATAAAGATCCTTTAACAATTTGCATACCTTATGCTATTTTTTTGTAGCCTTAAAACCAAGAGGTTGTGTCATGTATACCTCTTCCTCCATATATCCATTGAGGAAGGCACTCTTCACGTCCATCTTGTGGACCTTCTAGCCAAACTGTGTTGCCATGGCTAGCACAAGTCGGATGGTGCTCTTCTTTGTTGTAGGAGCGAAGGTTTCCTCATAGTCAATACCTTCTATCTGTGAGAACCCTTTATCCACCAACTGAGCCTTGTATTTTTCTAGTGTTCCATCAGCCTTTCATTTCACCTTGTATACCCATTTATAGCCAATGGGTTTCTTCCTTGGTTGAAGATCTGACATAACCCATGTGTTCTTCAAAAGAATATGATGCTCATAATCTATATCCTTTTCCCATTCAGGTTTACCCTTGGCCTCTGAATATTGTTGGGGCTCATAAACACTCTTAATGTTGGCCATAAGAGCAAATTTTATTGTGTTCTTTTTGCTCTTGCCTCTAGATGATCTTCCCTCAACAAGCTCATCATCATGAACATCACCAATGAGCTTCGCCCACCACTTAGGGTGAGGACGAGATGCATCTTCTTCCAAATCAAGATGAGCATCGTCATGACTTTGGTTGCCTAGAATAATACCATCTGGATGTTGATCCAGGTTATCTTGAGGAAAATCTGCTAGTACAAAATCTTGCTGAGGAGATCCCAATGTCAAAATCATTAGAGTCCCTCCCTTCGGGCGAAGCTACTAAAAGTTTAGCGCCCAAATCCTTGGTCTTCAAATGCTGATTGTTAAGACTCTTGATGGGAGAAGAGAGAAAAAAGGGCCCACCTTCCTCATTAAACACATCCCTATTGAATGTCAAACGATCTTGGTAGCCACATGAATCAATCAATAGGCCTTATGATTGTCACTGTATCTTGTTAGCATAAACTTTTGACCCTTGGATTCCAGCTTGGTCCTCTTGGCATTTGGAATCCAAACATACGTAGTCTAACCAAACACTCTGAAATGAGTGATTCTTGGTTTCCTCCTAGACCATGCTTCCTCTAGGGTCATCTTCTTGATGACCTGTGTAGGAGACCAAATAAGAAGGTATAATGCAATATACATAGTCTCAATGCAAAAATTCTTGGGAACATTTATGTTCTCCAACAGAAGGCAGACCATTTATGTGATGGTATGATTTCTCTGCTCGACAACACCATTTTGTTGAGGGGTATAAGGTGTGGTAAACTGACGTTGAATACCGTGTTTAGTACAGAAGTAGGTGAACTGGTTGGAACATAACTCACCCCCATTTTCTGACCTAAGAGTTATGATTTGACATGCAAACTCTTTTTCAACTAATGCCTTAAACTTCTAAAATTCATTAAACACTTGTGACTTTTCCTTGAGAAAATACACCCACATTTTCCTACTAAAATCATTGACAAACAAGAGGAAATACTTGGCACCAGTGACTGATGCAGTATTCATTGGTCCACAAACATCTGCATGAACCAACTGTAGAACTTTGGATGCTCTCCAAGACTTTCCATCTAAAAATAGAGTACGATGCTACTTCCTTGCTTGGAAACTCCACAAACACAATGTGTCTGCTACTGAATCTTAGGTAAGCCTTCTACCAAATTCTCCTGAGCTAGCTGAGAGAGGTAGGCAATGTTGAGATGCCCATACCGTCGATGCCAAAGAATGTTGATGGATGAACTCCTTGCAACCAACACATGCTCCATAGGATCTCCAGTATCAAGCAGCCGATATAAACCATGATCCTCAAGCCCAACTACCACAATTTTCTTGGACTCCTTATCAACAATTCAACACTTTTGTGAATTGAAAATGATGTCCAACTTTGGAATTTCCCATAATCTGACTCACCGAGAGTAGATTAAGCCCCATGCTCGACACATAACATACATTGGGAAATATTAAATTTCTCCCATTAGAGGTGATCTGGACATTGCCCTTGCCGACAACTGTATACTCTACACCACCACCAAATATTACAGAATCAGAGCAAGCCATATACTCTGTGAACCAATCTCTCTTGTTTGTAAAATGCCAAGAGGCTCAAGAATCGATGTACCGTGCAGATGATTTGACATGATCTATTGGTCATTTGGCCATTAATGCATAAGAGGTAGACACCTGGTTAGATTACATAGATGCCATCCCTTCCATTTTTCAAAAATGAAAAACAAGGTAAAGTCTGTGATCAACTGACACTAAACCCTAGACAATCAGTTGGCACAACTCTCGCAATTTTGTAAAAAATCGTCTAAAATGAGGCTCAGAAACATAAGATATTTTGAGAAAACCTTCAAAAACTTAGAAAAACAAATATTTTAAAAAAATCTTAAAAAAACTTCTAAAAAAGCAAGATTTTTCAAAAAATCTTCAAAAAATCTTCAAAAAACTCTAAAAAGAAAAAATCTTCAAAAAACTTTTGAAAAAGCAATTTTTTTCAAAAAAAAATCTTCAAAAAACTCTTCAAAACACCTTAGAAATTCATTAGAAAATCTAGAAAATTAGGCCACAAATATTTGAACAACAAAACTCTAGGTCGCCCACAAAAAACCTGTAAAGATTTGGCGAAGTCTAGAAAAAGATAGGTTGTTGCCTTTAAACAAAGATACACCTGTCATTGGAAATCAGATAAGATCTCCAAAAATTTGCAAAAAAAAGAGAGGATGTGTAGGTGCAAGAACTTCTAAAAATCACCAAGAAGAAATTCTAGAAAAACCCTTAAATTTGCTTCAAAAATCTTCAAAAATTTGCTTGAAAAAAACTTTCAATTTTTTTTTCTCTTTACAAACCCTTGATTTTTATTTAAAAAAAATGGAAAAAAAAGCTTTTGAAAATTTCCAAAAAGTCTTTAGGTAATCAACTATGAATTTTTATTGCTCAAATTTTTTGCCAAAAATGAGCCTATGCTCTGATATCATGAAATGATAATTGATATTCAATATTTACAAAGGAGAGGAATACTCCTTATATAATAAAGTACAAGACGATGTTTCTAAAAAGAAACAATCATTAACTAAAGAGAACTAAAGCAAATAACTGAAAGTTACTAAAAGCTAATTGAAGCAAACTAAGTTAACTGAAAATAAACTATCGACTAACTAAAAGTTGAGATGACCATTAAATATTACAACAATACATTAATAAAAATGACAAAGGAAGACAAGGAAAATATACCACTCCACCCACGCTTTGATTTTTCAACTTTAAATTCAAAAGGACGAACTAGCATTTGCACACACGGAAACAGGAAAAATGTTGAGTTGCGTTTCAAGGTTTGCCTCAGTCAAACCCCATTTTGGTGTTCCCACCTCTATGGATAGCCAAATATGCAATGAGATAGAGAAATCGATAAAGAAGAGAAAGGAAAAGACATTATTAAATAGAGTGCAAGGACAACCTAGATGCTACTCTATAAGACACAATGATGCAAAAAAAATAATAAGAGCAATATCACCTTTCCTCTTGCTAGCACTTAAGGCCAAGAGGAGAATATGACACCACATTGAGAGAACCAAGTTCGTCAACCTGCAAAAATGGTGGAGTTGCAACAAGAACGCTGTAGAAGCTAAGTAGAGAGCAAAAATTACCAAGAAGAGAGCAAATGAGAGCTTGAGAGAGTGAAAGAATGATAAAAAAGTTGCAATAATTAGCATGAGAGTATGAGAGAATTGCATGAAGGAATGAAGAAGTGAGTTTGAATTTCCAAAATGGAGGTAAATGGTCGATTTTTGTTGGTCAAGTGAGGACAAAATATGTTACATTCACAACCAACTGAAGGCATAACAGTTTTGCAGATTCCAAAGGCGAGAATCCTTTTAGAATGTAAGCGTGGCGTGCACTTGTCCCTAACAAAAATTCCTCCACCAACACAAAAAGACAAGGACACGCAAAAGAAATATGCTGATGGCGGGGGGTTTACATCATTAAACTTATAGTTTCTAAAGTAAAGGTAAAATAAATGGGGAATTTGCGTAGGGTGCAAATTTGCACCATTACAATAACCAACTTAAAAAAATTATAATTGTAAAATTAAGAATCAATTAACATGAATGAAATATTGAAATTGGTAGGTCTACACATAGACCAATCTGTAATATACATAATACAAAGTTTATGTTTTTTTCTTTTTTTTCTAACATTTGCACTATCCAAGACTTAATTTAGTTTATGAAATTTTAAACGAAGATAATTATGTTAATGCAGATATTATCTAATGCACATGGATAATTCCACATGGCATTAAGCCTACTTAGATTTCCTAGTTAGAGGGAATTAGCTCGCCATCTCTTGCTAGTCTTGAGGAAGTTAACTCGCCACTAGTCTCAGTTAGTGGGAGTCAACTACCTATTCTTGTCCACTATTTTCGGTGGCGGTTTCTTCCCTCTCCTATATGTACATCTCATTTCGTGGTTTAATACAACTCTATTGTATCCATTTTCATGTAATTTATTTTGCTTTGCATTTTTTGTGTTTTGATAAACTGGCAGGGGTGTGCGACTGCTAGAGTTTTGTTGCTTGACTAATGTTGATATTCAATCTAGAAGATCTTGGCACTATCTCACATGGTATGAGAGCCAATCTGGTTTTTGATTTTTCAGTATTGTCTGCTGATTTTTTTTTTTGAAAACACTAGTTACATGCAATTTTTGTTGTGTATTGTGTTTTTGTGTGTTCTCTAAAGCATTGTGTAGAGGTTGTGAATCTCACATGAGGTCGTGGATCTTCGACTTGTGTTATTGGTGGTGTTGAGGTCAATCTAGTGACAAATATAAAACACTGTGTTGAGGCTCATCTAGTGACAAGTAGAAAATACCGTGTTGAGGCCAATCTAGTGGTAGGTAGGAATGAATGACCAAATTGATCTAACTAGTGAGTGAAGGTGTTTTGAGGTTGACCTGATAGGCATTTTGAGCTCGAGCTGATTTATTAGAGGTTGTGTGGGGTGGATTAACTTCCTTTCAAATATAGCAAGGTGATAACTAGCATGACAACCACAAAGTAATCAAGTTCATTAGAGTGAGTTTACTATTCATGCAAGCCTTTAGCCTTTGTGTCATCAACATTTATCACAAAGTTACATTAGTACGAGGAGCCATAAAAAAAATTAGCCTTTGGTAATATGAGGGCTTAAGTCTTGGGCTAGTTACTAGTGGGGGCTTATGTTCAACCCTCTCTCCAATTTTCATTTAAAAGGAAGATTTAAAATTGTAAGTGCAAATTAAATAGATAATACAAGCAAATTGAAAAAATTGTAATAAATTTTAATAGGCAACTCAAAATTGAGTGTGTTTTTTGGAAGTCATTATTTTTTATGCTCGAGTCATTGATAACATTATCACACTAAAATTATAAAGTGTTTTTTTTTTCATTTCATTGGACATGCCTATGCACTAATCATATAAAGTTACAAATTTTGGGAGGTGGGGCACTCACAATATTGAATCGAGGGGGGAGGGGGGTGTTTGGTGTTCTGTCTTGAGCACTGTCGTATTCCCTTCCACATTTCATTTCTACATTTCCTTTTTGCAACAAATTTTCTTTAAAGCATGGATTCAAATAAGATTGTCATAAGCAACTATTTTCAATCATAACACATGTCTAATAAAAATATGAATCATAATCCAAGTTGACTTGGCTTATTGGCCACAAAGTCAATACAATATACAAATTTTACATCAAGGTTATATCATATTCCTTTAATAATTGGAAAATATCCAAGGTTTCCTTTTGATACTGGCCTCCACTAGTGGATGAGAGCATGGTCGAGGCACTTTATCACCCAACCACAAAGCTTACGCTTCCCCAAAATTCTTCCTACTCGAAGAATGTCTAACCCTACGCAAAAAGTTTAGCAAGAGAACAATTTGCAAGGTAGAATTTGGTGCGTGCCCAAACATCAATATGCATCTCTATCTATGATTAGAAAAATGCAAGATTTATGCTAGGAATGGTAGAGAGTTATCACATATAAGTCCATACATACATAATGGGCTAATTGCTTGGCCAAGCATTAAAATTTAGTTGCAACAACAAAAGATAGGTTTTGGATAAAGAAAAACCTATACCCTTTATACTCCATTTTGACACCTATCTTGAAAGGTAACTTTCAACATCACAAGTATATTCCTTAGCAACTATCTACCCTCTAGTGGCATCTACCCTAAGGTGCTCAAGTTTACTTAGGTGTTGCTTTTCTACTAAGGGTATGTGCAAGATCAAGATGAGCCAAAAAGTGGCGATACGATGGCTGTGTAGGGTATGTGGTTGACAATTTTTTTTAACCCAAAATTGATGAAACATATAGGGTTTTTAAAGGAAATTCTCAAATTTCCACCAATATAAATTATTCTTTACTTTGAATTTAATAAATAATTATTATTTATATTCTATTTGAATTATGACTAAAGTCCTAATTGAAAGCTGATTGAAAAACATCTATAGTTTTCAAATGGTATCACATTTTTTGAGTCCAAAACATGCATCACATTCTATACTTCACATACTATAGGATTACAAAAATAAAAATTGAATTTCATGAATTTTTGACCAAGTTAAGGTGGTCAAACATATGAGTTTTTATATTTTTCAAAATTTGTAATAAAAAATTCATAATTAATTATTTCCTTGAAAAAAAATTACAAAAAAATATGCATCACATTGAGACATGAGTCCTCTACTTATATCTAAAATCTTATAAAAAAATATTATCATTCTATTGTGGTTAGGGTGGTCAGATACACTTTTTTTTTCCCTGAAATTTAAGTACTATTGCATTGAAATTTTAAATTTTCACCAAATAGATTTAAAATAAATAAATAAACCTAGTAGTTTAGAAACTACATTCAATTTTCTATAGATTCTATTCTTACATATTTTTGAAATAATATAGATAACTTATTCAAATTTTTACATCAAGTTGCCTAACACTGATTTTTCTAAATTTTTCACCACTTAAGGGCCTGTTTTTTCCATGGTGATTTTGCACGTACCCCTAAACAAAGAGAATATTCTTAAACACATTTCAACATAAAAGTAAATTAGTCTACTTAATTCTTCAACTTAATAAAATTCAAATAATTCAAGTAGATCTATTCATTACATTATCCATTCAATTCATACATTAAGTTCACTTGATTACATTCAATGTATTCTACCATTTCATATTTCACGTATATAAATATACATTATAGAAGAGAATGAGTAAAATAAGTATTAAAAGAAGGCATGTCACAAGTATGTGTATGTACATAGACAAAGTCTATGTGCATACAAATATGTGCCAACTTCAATTAATAATTTTGTGCATACATTCTAAAATGAATAACCATTACAATAGATTTGCTTTTGATCAAATTATGCTTTAGATTGTCATATTATTTGATAACTTTATACAAAGAGTAAAATTTCCTTTTCAAATAAAGTAGAAGGATAGTTCCATTTAAATAGTTACTTCATGATGGTACATCGTTTGTAACATAACCGCATTGTTTATAGAAGTTTGCAGGTTTTAGTTTCAAGTTATCTAATGTTTCATTATTCAAGTCTCATCTAGGGACCCTTGGTTATTCAGGTACATTCATGGTCAAGGATATGAACCAACATAATGATGCAAGAGAATCGTGCTCCACCTCCCCTTTGTTTAGTGTTGCTCCCTCATTGGCAGGACTTTGGCTTATCGGCAGGAGGTGTCTACCCGTTCCAACAACAAAATGATGGTGTTGGCAGATTGAAGGTCATCGATGTGACATGGTGTCATTGGTAGGACCATATTCTAGGTTCCAGTGATGGAATGATTGTGTTGGTAGAATGGGGTTCATCGATGAGAGATTTGGATTTCAGCGGGACCATGTCCCATGTCCCAGCGATGACCTGATGGTGACAGAGTGTAATGGGTTCATTGATGTGAGTGTGTAGCATCAATGGGACATTAGTATTTGTCCCAATGATGGGGAGATATCAGCGTGACTTGGGTGCTTTGGGGAGATATTTTTGGAGGTCTCCTCGACAAGGCGATTGACAAGAATGAATACGACAAAGAAGATAACCATGGTGGGATCAACAAGGAAGTGACAAAGATGGAATGTAATGACGTATATGAATAGTTGGCGAATGGTGATAGGATGATGGGTAATTCACATCCTTGCTGCGAATTACAAATGGTGACGGTGATAGCGATTGACGGAAGAGATTAATATCGAGGTAACCTTGTGGTTTCGACGGGAGATGCTCCCGAGTCTCTTCGACAAGGAAGGTCTCATTGATGATGTGGTGGTGACAATTTTGGGGAGACATACTTGGTTTGGTGTGAGATCTTTCTATGTTTGTTCGACATTTTGATAAAGCTTTATCAGTGTGACATGGTGGTTTTGGAGCGAGATGAGCCAGAGTCTTTGTGACATTTTGATGGCGGTAGATACACAGAGATGGTCAATGATAGTGGACAACGAATGTGGTCACAACACTTGGCGAGGCGAGATTTAATGCCATTCCACATTGTTGTTGTGGAATACATGTTCATTGGTTGACAATTGGAAGCTACTGATAATGAGGTAACTACATGGTGATGCTACAACACAAGAGTGAAGAATGACAAGGTTGATGTGAAGGAGAAGGCTTGCTGATGACAAAAAGAAGATATATATACCCATCATGAAGAGAAGGGGTAGAGGTTGGTAAGAAGGGAGAGCCAACCTGAACAAGAGTAGGAAAAGTTGAAGAACCGTCTCTAAGGTAAACAAGAGAGAGTTTGAAGAAGAGAGCAAGGCAAGGTAGCCTGCAAAGAGAGGCAAAAGCTGAAATGAACTGTCTCAGGAATGGTGCGTGAGCAGAGGTGAAGTAGCCTAGAGAGGTTGAGGGGAAGAGCTTCAGAGAGTAGAGCATGATGTGAAGTGGAACAAGGAATTGCCATGTAGATGTGAATTTCTAAATGTAATCCTGTAATCTGTTCCAAATGAATGAAAGAGAGTTGTTGACCTGTGTTGTGTCAATCTGTGTGTATGTGTGGTTTGTGTTGGCTGCAAGATTGTGACAGCCTAATAAGGCCCTCCGATTTTGACTGCACAACATAACTATCATTATTATGCTTTCATTCAAAGCTCTATCATTCTGAGAACATACATAAGAACATACATATATATAAAGGGGGATAAACGATACTAATATTGTTTTATGCAAGGTAAAAGAAATTGAACGACATGCTTGTCGTTTTAACAATAATAATTTGCACGTAACTGGAAAAATATTATTATTGCTTGGGGTTTGAAGAACCCACATTCATTGTTATAAACATATTTATGCCACTGTTGTTATATGGAACGGACAACAATCAGTTGATTGTTAGTTATTATTTAACAACACCAAGGCCAAAGCCTATGCATTCCAACCCTTAACTTGGTTGCATTTGTTCTAAGGGATGATCTCAGTATCGTTCAGAAAGTGATAAAATACATACTTAACATGCAAGCATAAAGATGGAATGATACATCATTCTGCCATCGTCCTTTGTAGATGAGGCAGCATGGAATAATAACACATCAACATGGAATAATAACATCTGATAAAATAGAACGACACAATGCTCTGCCATCGTTCTCTGCAAACGAGGCGACAAGGTTGACAATGATGTTGTCTATCATTTCAAGAACAGTTACAATGGTTCTCACACCCATATGGTGTGACATAACGTAGGGTTCTGTCACACAATGGACGATATAACATGAAAGATAACAGTGGAGGATTTCCACCTCCCTTAGAGAGAGTTAGGCTATCGGTTTCACCTGATTAGCCATGTGAATGGATAAGGATTAGAACATGTAAGAGATAAACGAATAGTGGCAAAAACATATAAATTACATAATATAAAATAATCAACTTTCATGTCATTAGAAGAGCATGCACAGAGCATGTGCAAGCAAGGAATGACCGACATGGCCTTTGCACATAATACAAGATACAACAAAATCATTTGAATAGATTTGCATATAGAAAATCATCATATGGTTTTGCATTGATTCAAATGGAATTGACAAAATAAACAAATCATACAGGCTTTTGAATAAGCTATACTGGAAATTCAAGCATTTACAAACAAAACCATCGATTACCTCTAATTTTGTGAATTTTCCCTCGATTTTTTCCTACCTTTGTTCCTCAATACTCGTTGTCCCAGTCTGTTCTCCTCTAGTTCTGGCTTTGATTCTATGTTATCAAAATGGTAACTTGCCTTCTTTCCTATGTGCTCCACTAAAGGGGTCATTTCATATCATAATTGCCATTAATTGGCCGCCTACTTATGCATTTGAATATATTGCCTTCAATAAGTTGGCAGGCCACTCTTCCCATATTATCTCCTTTTAGATTTTTGTTTGAAATCAACATTGATTTCTATTAAATTCGATTCCCATATTCATTTATAAGGAATATATATATATATATATATATGTGTGTGTGTGTGTGTGTGTGTGTGTACATTTGTCTGTTTTTATATATATGTATATGCATATATACATATGTATATATATATATTTATATATATATGTTTATATACATATATCATTATTTAAATAAGAATGGACTTTTATTTACTCAATTAATGGCTTCTAAATGAAGTTGTTTTCTTATCCTTTAAGTAAACCTTTTTAAATACATACATAGATATATGTGTTTAACCATGCTGTCATTTTGTTTTAAAATTTTGAAAACATGAGATCAAAATAAACAATTAAATAAGAAATCGCATGTATATCATACCACAAGCCTACCTTTTTTCAATCATTGAATGATTTCAAATTAAATTAATTTAATCTCCTATATGAAATTTTAAATGCAAACATCATCCTGTTTTGTGGTGTGTGCACCCATATTCCATCAAGCTTACCATTCAATCTAGTTAAATGATCCTACCTCAACTATGTTATCGTCCTTCAACCTACTTTCTTGCATTTGCACATGCTTGCACCTACATAGTTCATCAATAACGTTCAATCATGATAAAGTATAAGATAGTTCAAAAGATCACATAGTCAAAAGATGGTCAACTTCTTTAAAACATTTCAAAAATATCAAAATTTTCATTCAACATATTGAATTTCCTCAATAATTCAATTTATCATATTATAATTTAAATGCAATGAAAATTGGGTTATGACATCCTTCCCCTCTTGGAAGAGATATTGTCCCGATGTCTATTTAATCAAAATTAGAGCATATATGTCTCTTTCAACATCATATCATATTGTTTCCAAGCCAAAA
The DNA here is from genome assembly GCA_007258455.2 of Sequoia sempervirens. Taxonomy (NCBI): domain Eukaryota; kingdom Viridiplantae; phylum Streptophyta; class Pinopsida; order Cupressales; family Cupressaceae; genus Sequoia; species Sequoia sempervirens. Next base: position 94,777 of record VDFB02073773.1, read on the forward strand.
AATTATAATATTCAATCTAAAATATTCAAACAAAATTATCAAGAGTCTCTTTCTAAGAAAGCAAATGTGGGAAGGAGCGTTCTCTTTCTTCCGCATCCTCCCAAGTAGCAATGTCTTTTGAATACTGGTCCCATTGGACCTTAAATCGAGCAATGTCTCTACTCCGAAACTTAACATTGCATCTATCCAAGATTCTAATGGGCTCTATTAGCACCACTCTTGGGTCTTGTATTTTCAAAGTTTTCCAATTGATCACATGAACTACATTAGGATGATATGGATTAAGCAAAGAAACATGAAACACATTATGAAGTTGAGCCAGAGCAGGCCGTGGTAGAGAAAGTCTATAAGCAACTGGGTTGATCACTTCCAAGACCTCAAACAGACCCACATATCTCAAGGATAACTTGGAAGACTTTCTAAAGGCAATGGAAATTTTATGTGGCTTGACTCTTAAGAAGAGTTTATCCCCTGCCACCAATTGTCTAAGAGTTCTATTATTGTCAGTATAACTCTTTTGTCGGTTTGTCACCTCCTTTAGTCTTAACTCTTAATAACTCTCATTTGTTCTTCCATCTCCTTGAAAATTTCAAGTCCTACTATGATCCTATCTTCTAATCTATCCCAACTAATGGGTGTAAGAGACTTCCACCCATAAAGAGCTTCAAATGGTGCCATACCTAGTGATGTGTGATAAGAGTTATTATAAGAAAACTCTACCAACGGTAAGTATTATTCCCACTTATACTGTTGGTCCATGCAATACATTTGGAGATCTTTGACAACTTGATTTAACCTCTCCATCTTTCTGTTAGTATGAGGAGGTTAAGCCAAGCTAAAATTCAACTTGGTTCCTAATGTGACATTCAGGGTCGTCCAAAATCTTGAGGTCATTTGGGTGTCTCTATAAAAAATGAGTCTTTGACACTCCATGTAAGTGAAAGATCTCTTGTAAAAATTTCTTGGCCAGGGTCAACGATCCATCCTTAAGGTTTCCTGGGATGAAGTGCGCCACCTTGGTCAACATATTAATCACAACCAAGATAACATCATGTCAATTCTTCCTCAAAGGTAACCCCTGTACGAAGTCCATATTGATCACCTACCATTTATACTTAGGTATGTCATGAGGATACAATAGCCCTATTGGATGTGCATGTTCAGCCTTGACTCGCTGACATTCTAAGCATCTGGCTACATACTCCACTACATCCTTCTTGAGTTTAGGCCAAAAGTACATAGTTTTCAATTTTGTGATCATTCCAGATATTCTGGGGTGTCCTGAATTAGGTGAATTATGAATCTCTTCTAGAAAAAACTTCCTCAACTCTCCAAAGTCTGGAATGTACATCCTTCTCTGGTATCTCAAAATTTCATCAAGTTCGATCTCATACCCATCAAACTGATGATCTAATGGATTCTTTGCTAGGGAATTCTTCACTCTTTCATAGTGCTCATCCCCTTGAAAATGTTTTGTCAAATGTCTCAGATTAGACCTGGTCGAGATCATGGTTGCCAGATTTATTCATCTACTAAGAGCATCAACCATTCTATTCTCTTTCCCTTTTACATACTCAATTTCGATCATACTCACTAAGGAATTCCAACCACCTTCTCTGCCGCGCATTAAGGTTTGGTTGAGTAAAAATGTATCTCAATCCCAAATGGTTTGTCTTGAGCTCAAACGACTTTCCCAAAAGATAATGTCTTCACATCTACAAGGTATGAACTATTGCAGCAAACTCTAAGTCATGTGATGCACAATTCACCTCGTGTTGTTTAAGCTTCCTTGATTCATATGTTACCACTTGTCCATCTTGCATTAGTACTACTCCCACTCCCTCTCTTGAAGCATTTGCGATTACAATGAATCTTCCATTAGGATTAGGGATGGTCAACACTGGTGCTATCATAAGTCTCTCCTTCGGGAGTTGGAATTATTTCTCACACTTCTTGGTCCATTGAAACCGTGTTCCTTTTCTTTGGAGTGATGTGATTGGAGATACAATCTAGGAGAACCCTTGCACAAAATTTCTATAGTATCCTGCGAGCCCCATGAAGCTATAGATTTCTGACACATTCTGAGGCACCAACCATTCCATGATCGCCTTGATCTTCTTAGGGTCTACAGAGACTCCCTTAGCTGAAATAATATGTTCTAGATAGTGCACCCTGTATTGATAAAATGATCACTTGGATAGCTTCCCAAATAGTTTTTTCTCTCTTAGTTGCTGTAAAACTATCCACAAGTTCCTATCATTCTCTTCAATAGAATTTGAGTAAACTAGGATGTCGTCAATGAAAATCAAAACAAAGTCATCCAAACAATCTCTGAACACACTATTCATGAGGTTCATAAAAGCTACAGGTGCATTGGTCAAACCAAAAGTTACCATAATGAACTCATAATGTCCATATCAAGTTTGAAAGGTAGCTTCAGAATATCTTCTTCCTTTATTCACAACTGATGGTATCCCGACTTGAGTTTGATTTTGGAGAACACTGTCGCTCCCTTCATCTGGTCAAACAACTCATCAATCCTTGGGAGTGGATATCGATTCTTGATGGTCACCTTGTTCAACATCCGCTAGTCTATACACATGCGCAAGGTTCCATCCTTCTTTTTCACATAGATAACTAGTGCTCCCCAAGGAGACACACTAGGTTTTATGAGCCCTTTATTCAACAACTCCATTAGCTGGACCTTCAACTCATAGAGTTCGGTGGTGGTCATCTGATATGATTCTTTGGATTGAGGCTCAACTCCCGATACTAGGTCAATAGAGAAGTCAAATTCCTGTTTCGAAGGAACTTCGTGTGTTCATCATGAAGTACATCTCAGAACTCCTTAATAATAGGGTAGTCATCTAGATATAGTTTCTTGTTGTCAGGGTTACTAATATACACAACATAAATAACACATCCCTTTCGACAAGCCTTTTTGAGTTGCATAGCAAAGATCTGTCTAAGTTCTAAAGGTCTTTGCACCCCACAGATCTCGATTGGGTTCCCATAATCATCCAAAAAACTAATTACCTTATCCTCATAGTTCACTATAGACTTATGCTTGGTTAACCAATTTATCCCAAAAATTACTTCGTAGGAGCCCAAGGGTGCCACATATAGGTTGGCCTAGGTCTGGAAGGTTGGAAGCTCTAACTTGTTGTAAAAGAGATAGCTTTCTACCCTTCACTCTGTTCGGTTTCCATACTAGATTGTCCATGATTTTTCCATGTATCCAGGTCTAATAGGTATCTTGTATATTAATCTAGGGTCTATGAAACATTTAGTAGCTCCAATATCAATTAAAATAGAGACAATTCAACCATAGAGCTTACCCGCCAACTATATTGGAAAAGCTTGATACTCTGCCTACTTGTTATCCATTGTAGCATGGATTTGATGATGTTGAGGCTGCTAATAGTTTCCTTCCCTTCATGAATTCGATCAATGCGGAAAATTAGAGGCATAATCATCAGCTCCACAAGTATAGCACCCGTCCTGAGGCCCTTTGCGACCTCATGACTTGTCCTCTCTGAAACCCTTTTGCTTTTGGTTGTCTTTGCTTTTGTTGTTATTTTCCTTCTTGCTTTTTCCACTATTTCCATCTTCACCTTATTCCTATGACTTACTTCCCCTCTTGAGATTATGGATCTAGTGGTTCTTGTCTCCTTTCTAAAACTTCTTGTTCCCAAACCGCAACTTAGGATTTGAATTATTGTGGTAATTGAATAACTGCTGCAATTTTTGCTCCTGTTTGGTGGCCTTCAGGAAGACTTTGTTCATGGTGAGAGGATCATGCATGTCCACTTCTGCTCCAATGTGTGGTCTAAGTCCCAATATGAACTTTCAGATATAGAAACGTTTGCCTCCTTGATACTAGGGCACATACTTTAGTAGATTGGTGAAATTTTCCTAGTATTGGGTCACAGTCATGCTTCCCTGAGTTAGGTTTTAGAATTCTATCACCTTCTTGTTGAAAAAGAGCTGTGGTAACCATCTCTTCCTAAAATATTGGAGGAAGAGTTCCCATGTAATTTCACCACGTTGAAGATTCCTTTCGGTCTTGTCATTGTCCCACCAAATAGTTGGTTCTCTTGAAAGCTGATACACAACCCATGCCACTTTAGTCTGATCAGATAGGTGACAGAGTCTAAAATATTTCTCCATCTCAATGATCCATGCCTCAGCTCTTGCTTCGATGGATTTACCATCAAACTTAGGCGGTGCTACTATTTTCAGATGTTTTCCTAGTTCTTCCTCAATTCGACCTCGAGGGCCTTCTCTTGGACTGCCTTCTCCTTGATTGACTTCCACATTTCTAGGAATCTAGTCCTCACGTACCACTTGGACCTCATGTTCTATGTGGTCAATAGGAGGCTCTTTCCTGTTCATAAGGTCTAGTATCTGATCCAGCCTTTTGTTTGGTCCATTGTTTGACCCACTACCACCTGTCTCTTGTCTGGTGGTCACCATACTGACTCACACCTGACCTGCATCACATTTCATGTCTACCGTAACTTAACACTGGGTTATATGTGTAAACATTCTTATTCACATACACTACATACACATGCATATATCACTCATTCATTGAAGACATACACATTCATGCATAGTAAAACATGTTTTTTTTTGAGTTCTTCACTTGAACACACCAAAAATAACATCTTTATTTATTTATATAAAGTGTGGGCCACATGGGCCCTTATTTACAAAAGCTTCTTCTTTACCTTAGTCTATTTTCTCATTCTCAGAGAGAGGACACTCCTCTGAGTCCTCGCCAGAATTTACATCAATTTTCTTAGAGGAGGGTTGAGTACGCAGGCTCTCATTTTCCTCCTTAGTTAGTAATGGTGCGTTTGGTCCACACCCTAGAGGCCAATCTCTAATTGGGTAAAGCTTCTTAATCTTAGGAGTTCCCTTTGAATCCTCAATCTTTTTTCCCCTCTCCAACTTAAGTCGAGCGAGGGATTGATCTAGAGTCTCATCATTGGAAATCTCGGGTTGAACCTCATTCTTGGTGTTTTCTTCAACTATGACTTTCTTATTCGAGGTCCTAACTGTCTTCCCTTTCTTTCTTCTTGACTTAGACCTTCCCATACCTGCATTCAATTCAAGTTTAGTCAATCCTCAGGACAACTCAAATTAGTCAAGGGTCAACTATCACCTAGTCATGGTCATTGTCGACTCAAAAGGCCTAGAGCTGGACCCTAAGCTTTGATACCAAATGTAATAACCCATTCTTATTATTACTTAAATATTAATTATAAATGACATTATGAATATTAAATTTTAAAAAGACATAACTCTAGCATCTATTTTCAATCATAGCAACACATGTCTAATTAAAATATGAATCATAATATCTATTTATTTCCAAATTATCAATTACAATATCCAAGTTGACATGGATCATTGGCCACATAGTCAATACAATATAAAAATTTTACATCAAGGTTACATCATATTCCTTTTATAATTGGAAAAAATCCAAGGTTTCCTTTTGACACTTGCCTCCATTGGTGGACGAAAACATGGCTAAGGCTCTTTACTACCCAACCACAAAGCTTACGCTTCCTCAAAATTCTTCCTACTCGAAGAATTCTTAACCCTACATGAAAAGTTTAGCAAGAGAATAATCTGCAAGGTGGAATCTGGTGCATGCCCAAACATCGACATGCGTCTCTATCTATGATAAAAAAATGCAAGATCTATGCTAGGAATGACAAAGAGGTTTATCACATATAAGTCCATACATACATAATGGGCTAATTGCTTGGCCGAGGATTAAAATTTAGTTGCAACAACAAAAGATAGGTTTTAGATAAAGCAAAACCTATACCCTCTGTACTCCATTTCAACACCTGTCCTAGAAGGTAACTTTCAACATCAAAAGTATATTCCTTAGCAACTATCTACCCTCTAGCAGCATCTACCCTAAGGTGCTCTAGTTTACTTAGGTGTTGCTTTTCTACTTAACAAAGAGAATATTCTTAAACACATTTAAAAAAAAAAATTAAATTAGTCTACTTAATTCCTCAACTTAATAAAATTCAAATAATTCAAGTGGATCTATTCATTACATTATCCATTCAGTTCATACATTAACTTGTCACATGATTACATTCAATGTATTCTACCATTTCATATTTCACATATATCAATATACATTATAGAAGATAATTAGTAAAATAAGTATTAAAAGAAGGTATGCCACAAGTATGTATATGTACATAGACAAAGTCTATGTGCATACACATTTGTGCCAACTTCACTTAATAATTTTGTGCATACATTCTAAAATGAATAACCATTGCAACATATTTTCTTTTGATCAAATTATGTTTCAAATTGTCATATCATTTGATAGTTATACAAACGGTAAAATTACCTTTTCAAAGAAAGTAGGACAATTCCATTTAAACAGTTACTTCATGATGGTATATCATTTTTAAAATAACCACGTTGTTTACAAAAGTTTGCAGGTTTCAGTTTCAAGATATCCAATGTTTCATTTATTCGAGTCTCATCTAGTGAGCCTTGGTTATTCAAGTACATTCATGGTCAAGGATATGAAACAACATAACTATCGTTCTTATGCTTTCATTCAAATTTCTATCATTATGAGAACATACATATATAAATATAAATATATATATATACACACACACACACATATATAAAAGGGGACTAAATGATAATGATATCATTTTATGAAAGGTAAAGGAAATTGAACGACATGCTTGTCGTTTTAACAATAATAATTTACACATAACTAGAACAATCTTATTATTGCTGGGGGTTTGTAGAACCCACGCTCATTGTTATAAAAATATTTATGCCACTACATCATTCTATGGAATGACCAACAATCGGTTGAATGTTACTTATTATTTAACAACACCAAGGATGAAGCCTATGTCTACCGATCCTCGGCTTGGTTGCATTTGTTCTAAGGGATGATCTGAGTATTGTTCATAGAGAATGATAAAATACATACTTAACATGCAAGCATAAAGATGGAACAATACATCGTTCTACCATTATCCTCTGTAGACGAGGTGACATGGAATAATAACATGACATGGAATAATAACATTTGATAAAAATGGAACAACACAATGCTCCACCATCTTTCTTTGCGAAGGAGGTGACAAGGTTGACAACGATGTTGTCCATCATTCCAAGAATGGTTACAATGGTTCTCACACCCATATGGTGCGACATAACATAGGGTTCTATCACATAGTGGATGATATAACATGAAAGATAACAATGGGGGATTTTCGCCTCCCTTAGAGGGAGCGATAAATGATTTAAGAATGTTACATTCCAAAATATCAGGCTATCTGTTTCACCCGATTAGCCATGTGAATGGTTAAGGATTAACACATCCAAGAGATAAATGAATAGTGGTGACAACATAGAACTTACAAAATATAAAATAATCAACTTTCATGCCATTAGAAGAGCATGCACAAAGCATGTGCAAGCAAGGAATGGTTGACATGGCCTTTGCACATAACATAAGATATAAAAAAAATCATTCGAATGGATTTGCATATAGAAGATCATCAAACTGTTTTACACCGATTCAAATGGAATAAAAAAAAATCAAATCATACAAGCTTTTGAATAAGCTATACTGGAAATTTAAGCATTTACAAACAAAACCATCGATTACCTTTGATTTTGTGGATTTTCCCTTGACTTTTTCCTGCCTTTGTTCCTCAATACTCGTCATCCTAGCTCGTTCTCCTCCAGTTTTGGCTTTGATTCTATGTTACCAAAATGGTAACTTGCCTTCTTTCCTATGTGCTCCACTAAAGGGTTCGTTTCATATCATAATTTCCATTAACTGGTTGCCCACTTACGCATTCAAATATCTTGCCTTCAATAAGTTGATAGACAACTCTTCCCATATTATCTCCTTTTAGATTTTTGTTTGAAATCAACAGTAATGTCTATTAAATTTGATTCCCATATTCATTTATAAGGAATATATATATATATATATATATATGTACACATTATGTATATATATATATATTTAAATAAGAATGGAGTTTTATTTACTCAATTAATGGCTTCTAAATGAAGTTGTTTTATTATCCTTTAAGTAAGCCTTTTTAAATACATACATACATATATGTGTTTAACAATGCTATCATTTTCTTTCAAATTTTTGAAAACATGAGATCAAAATAGACAATTAAATAAGAACTCACATGTATATCATTCCACAAGCCTACCTTTTTTTCAATCATTGAATCATTTCAAATCAAATTATTATAATCTTCTATATGAAATGCAAATGCATCATTATGTTGTTTTGTGGTGTGTGCACCCAAATTCCATCAAGGTTACCATTCAATTTGGCTAAATGATCCTACCTCAACCGTGTTCTCGTTCTTCAACCTATTTTCCTTCATTTGCACACACTTGCACTTACACAGTTCATCAATAGCGTTCAATCATGATAAAGTATAAGATAGTTCAAAAGATCACATAGTCAAAGATATGTCAACTTCTTTCAAATGATTTCAAAATATCAAATTTTTCATTCAACATATTAATTTCCTTAATAATTCAATTCATCATATTATAATTTAAATGCACAGTGTAACTAGTTTATGAATGTTCATTGCTAAGGAAGCTAAAGAAAAATGGTTTAACAAATGTGATCAAGCCTTTTGATTCTTATGTCTTAATGTGCCTTTAAACTCCCCTTTCATGTAAAAGCATTGAACATACCCAATGAAGTTTGGTTTTCTTTAGAAAAACTCTTTGGGAAAATGGATGATATTTTTTTCATGAGTTGGAAAATGAGCTTTTAAATACACATTTGTATTGATTATTTTTTAGAACTTTTGATTCACTTATTGATTTTTAAAAAATATGTAGGATTGCTTTATGCTCTATTATTGTATAGTAAAATAAATATATATTTTAATTATTTTGTGCAAGTTATGTGATATTAATGCTTGATGATGCAATTCTCAAGATGCATGCACTTTGAAAAATCATAAAAAATATCAATAAAAAATAAACAACTTCTAGTACTCACTCTTAATTATATTTCTACCAAGTGGTTTTAAAAAAATATTGAATGCAATAAAAAGGGGGTATACACTAAACATTATGTTGTATTTTATCAAAAAACACATCAATACTTTTTTGTGCACACAAAATGTGACCTTATTAATATGAACTTTTTAAAAAAAATCGTAGTTTAAAAACTAGATTTAAAGTACTACAATTTTTGTTCTTATTGTATCTTCAAAATTTTAGTGCATGCATTTCCAATTACTCATCCAAGTTCAAGATTAACTAATTTAAAAAGGGACCACTTTTTACCCTCTTTTTGGTTCCCATTTCCATGCATATAACCTTCTAGTTACACATTTGTTGTATCCAATACTATTGTTGATTAGTCTACTATAGTATTAGATACAACAAATGTGTAACTAGAAGGGTATATGCAAATTCTCATGGCAGTGGGTTATAGGTTAGAATCACTAACACTGAATGTCTATAAACACTCTTATCTATGGATTCAATTTAATACAATATGAAATGTGAGTGCATAGAGATACTAATTGATACAATTTGTAATCAATAAATATATGTATGTTTATTCAGTTCTTCTATACAATGTAAGACAATATGAAGATTAACAGATATTACTTGTTAATGCCAGAATAATGTTGCTTACAACAATTATTGTGCCTTACTAAGCTATTATGACTTTACTATGAGAATAGAATTTGGGCCAAAATCCCTTTCGCTAATACCCATTGAGGATAGGAAGTTTGTGAGGGAAAGACTGGTAATTCAGTCAATTGATGGATGGTCCCAAGATAGGTAGGAAACCTTGAGGGAGTCCACTTGGAGACCGTTCACACGCCCTTGGCACAATAATTCTTCCATTCGCTAATGAGGTTAGGAAAGAGGAAAAAGGAAAAGATCTATTCCGATCAAGAGTAATAAGTCATATTAGATTATGATAGTTTTATGCACTAGATGATAATGCATTTATCTTATTCTTAAAATGTGCAATCTGAAATGGTCTAATTTATTCGTGAACAAGGAACTATGTGTCTTGTTGATAATACATGATGTGTGCAGGTCTTCAAGACAAATTACATGAGAAAAATTATGTGTTGGTAAATATAAAATCCCTTATCCTGACTTGTGCATTTGATGTTTCTAGGTCAAGCTAGCCTAAGTCTAATAAGGGGACATTACATTTGTAAATGAACAAGTTGTTGGGCTGCACCAAACTCACATCTCCTTTGTCTAGGCTGTTAAAGATAGTGGGTCTGTTGATTCTTCTTTCAAAATATTAGGACTTACAATCCTTATCATGCACTTCCTTATGGGATATAGGGGAGAGGATCAAGTACTTGAGCATGTTCTATAGTAGTTTTAACATTTGTTGATTTAATGCCCAATATTTTTAACAATATTTGACCAATAGTTGTGACTTTAAATTTGTTAGTGTTGATGATCACTACCCATAATTGAGTGAAATGCATTCCTTAGATCTAAAAAGAAACAAATCATGTGATGCCAAACATGATTTAGTGCACAAATATCGGTCTCACTTTTTTTGGGGTCTTTTTGGACACCTCGACAAAAAACATGCTGATGTGGCATCATATTTGATGATGTGGCTCTAAAACCTTAGTTATAAGCAGGGGACTTGTCAAGTAAGCTCCCATAAAAAAATGGGAGTGATTTTAAATTTCCACGTAGGATTTTGAGAAGTGTGAAGTTAGGGTACTCAACAACTAGGTCCTCTCTCCTACACATCTAAAGTTGTTGAATGAAACCCTAATGTGCAAGAGTTGAGACAACCCACCTTCCTCAATGAATCATGACCACTTGCACTTAGTTTTTTCATTATGTGTAGAAATTTTTGTTTGTATTCTCATAAATTATTTTATGTGACAATTTTGTTTTGGAATTTGACTGAATATTTTACACTTTATTAATTTTTTTTTAAAGACAAAATTTGAAATATTAAAATGTATGGAAAGTATATCTAGGACTTTAAAGCAAAAATTTATTTGAAGTATATGAAGATGGATACCATGCCACTAAAGGAACACACATAATTAGACACACCATATGAAAATTTGATTTAAAAAAGTAAAGAAAAAATCTTTAGATATTCTTGATCACTTGAGGTGTTACATATTGGTCCCATTTTATTATGTTACTATTTTAAATGTAAACTCATAGTTGACTTTTATACATAGAGAATTGATTTTGATCTAATAAAAAAATAACATCCACTTCAACTAGAACATCCCATATAATTGTATGAGATAACTGTAGAGAAGGGTGATTTGTCACCCCCAAGGCTCCAAGTCACGAGAGAGCCCCAAGAAATGAACTACCCTAAATTACCTTAGATTATTTGATAGGTATTTCAAAAATTAGGTGAGCCTACCACAAAGGTTTTAGACTCTAGACTAGACAACTAAGTGTGGGAGGGCGACAATGTGGGAGCCAGAGTTCAGTGTGGTGCACTAGCACCCTATATAGACAAAGGTTTGGAAAATAGAAAGAAAACACAAAGGGCCTACTTATGATCCAACTGACAGTTTTTCAAGTTGATAGAAAGAATGCAGGAAACAAAAAGTACAACAACAAGAATATTGGAAACTACTCTAATGTGGAAATGACAAAGAAAGAGAAGGAAAAGATACTACTCCACCCACACTTAGATTCTTCAACTTTAACTTCAAAAGGACAGACCAACATCTGCACACAAAAAAATGGGAAAAATGCTGGGCTATGTTTCGAGGTCTGCCTCAGTCAAACCCTCATTTTGGTGTTCCCACCTCCATGAATAGCCATATATGCAACGAGATAGAGAAATCAATAAAGAAGAGAAAGGTAAATACACTATCAAATAGAGCCCAAAGATAATCTGGATGCTACTCTATAAGACACATTGATGTAAATAAAATAACAAGAGAAATATCTCCTTTCCTCCTACTAGCACTCAAGGCTGAAAGGAGAAGATGACACCACACCAAGAGAATGAAATTTCGTCAACCTGCAAAGATGGTGGAGTTGCAAGAAGAACACTATAGAAGCCAAGTAGAGAGCAAGAGTGAGCTTGAGAGAGTGAATGAATGATCAAGAAGTTGCAAGAATTAGTATGAGAGAATGAGAGAATTACCTCAAGGAATGGAGAAATGAGTTTTAATTGCCAAAATGGAGGTAAAAGGTTGATTTTCATCAATCAAGGGAGGATAGAAGACATTAGCTTTGCAGCCAATTGAAGGCATAATGATTCTACAAATTCTAGAGGAAGGAATCCTATTAGGATGTAAGTGTGGTGCGCGAATGTCTGTGCAGCACATGTGCGTCCTTACAAAAATTCCTCCATCAACGCAAAAAAAAAAGGCCACACAAAAGGAATAAATCGACGATGGTGGGTTTGCATCATCAAACTTATAGTTTCTAAAGTAAAGGTAAAATAAATGGGGAATTTGCTTAGGGTGAAAATTTATGCCATTACATTTTTCCCCCACTTTAGCGAGCATATATTTCTGTGTGAATGTGAGCTACAGTAGAAAGAGATTGAAGAGAATATACCAATTTTGTTGAGGAAGCAGATCTTTGATCTGACACACCTAGATGTGAAGAAACGAGAAAAGGCTCCACAAGTTCTCGGTCCTGCCAAAGCAAGTTGCGATCTCACCACAAACATGTTAGGCTATAGATAAAACATGTTAGGTGAAAAATCATAAGACACACAAGCTGTTATGATAAGACATAATTTGATTAGGTACACTGACCAGATAAGCCTGCAGTTGCTACAAACTGCATTGTAGGACAATCACAAAAAAGATGGGTCTAGTTGGACTACCCCTAAGCTAGACGCGAGGATATACAATGTATAGCACCAAGACATAACATTGAATATCAAATAAAAGACACAAAATTACAAGACATCAAAGAACTCAATTTAAGGAGAAGCTTTGAAAGGGGGTTCTTTCCGTAGGAAACCCTTCAAGACACCAATGAGTCAATTCAAAGGTGCACTTTGATTAAAAGAGACCACATTTTTCACAAGTTATTATGTCATCAAGGAATCCTTTTGAAATATTCGTTCGCCAAGGAATCCATTGGAAAGAATGCTCCTTTTGAAAGGAAAGTTTTCATACTTTTTCATTTTAGAAGAAGTGCTCCTTTTTCAAAGGAAAGTTTTCAAATCCTTTTGCATACAAGATCCTTTTCAAAAGAAAATTTCATCTAGGAATCTTGAGAGAATACAAAATTTTGGAAAATGATAGGCTTGAATAAAGGATTATTTTGTTAAGGAATTCATTGTAAAGAAAAATTGACACTAAAGAATCCTCTTCGAAAGAATTCACCAAATTGAAAATCAAAACATCATGGTATCCCCCTCTTAGGATGGTGTGTGTTGTGCAAAGGAGTACATGACATCCTATGGAGAGAAAGGAGAGGCAAATATGTCGTGGCACACAACACATGATGAGATGTATTTCGTGGTATGTTGTCACACACACACACATGAGGGACAACACATAAGAACTACAACATCAAGAAGTAGACAAAGATGAAGAAATCAAGAGAGACAAGAGATCTAAGAGTTTGGGGTTAGATTTGTTCATAAGTAAAAATAGATATAATATGTTGTATGAATGAAAGGCCATCAATCCCCAAAGTTCTTAGATCATGAAGAAGAGCACATGAAGAAAAAACAAAATTAAAAATTGGGTTAACATGGAAGAGGGACTAAATGCCCCCAACATTTACATCATTCCCAACATCAAAAAGTAATTTCACAACATATAGAAGAATGATGATACACATAGAATTTCACAAAAAAATTTCCACGTCTATATCCAAACACCTACAAGGGTAGCAAGGGTCCTCCAGGCAGGATCACAAACACAAAAAGACAAGCATGAGGGAACACAAACACACCAATAAATCTAATCTATAGATAAAGAAGAGGTACCACCCTAGTCCTCATCAACTAACAATCCCAATCTAGATCATTATAGGGGGAGGGCAGACGAGCCTAAAAGGGTGGGATAGCGAGGGCGACACCTTCTGACTCGCCTGCAACAAGGGCCAAGGAAGAAGGCCCTTCAAGGTCTTCTTCTGATGCAAGGAAGGGTGATATAAGGCTCCAAAAAACTAATTCCAATTATTTACAAGGTCACAAGCACCTTCTAGGGTGTCTTCCTTTGATAACCCATCTATTGGCTTGTAGCCAATGAGACACACTTATTCAACTATATCTCTTTTTTATGGTCTTTTTAACACTTGATGCACACACTTTTAGGAACCCAATATGTTGATATTCAACATATCAAACCCTAGATGAGTGTTGTTTTGGACCAATACATCAACATCTAACTTGTGACGCTACTTCTAGGCCTAATTAGGCCTATTTTCCAAAGGAGGTCTATGATTTTCTTCTCCACCAACCTAAAAACCTTCACACACACTTCTAACCAGTCACCAAACAAACATTTCCATCATTAGTTTTGACAATTCCCTTTGATTCTTTGCTGTCCTACATAATAACCAGTAAATTCTTGCTTGACACTCAAACTTGTCAAGCTAGGGCACGTGCAAAATAACATTGAACCACATCACCCTACCTAACAAACATGAAAATACTAAAGCTAACTCCTAATAGGCCCATTCCACCAATTTGTACAATTAACCTATGGTGGAATGGCCTAGAAACTCATGTTTTCTTACAAAACCCTAAGAAACCCTAAGTAAACAAGCAATCTATAGAAAATTTTCCTTTTCTCCTACAATACTATAGGAAACTCTCTCTAAATGGTATCAAATGAAATATTATTCTCTGTTACAACTTTCCACTCAAGTTTCACTTCATGGTTCAAATGTACAAAGCCTCATAGAGAAGATATTTGTAGAAAAACATAGAAAAACACCAAAAATAGAGTAACTTTTTATTGAAACTTCAAGATCTTCATCAACCAAACCACCTCAAAGGTTTTAGAGGCCTTTTAAACATGTTTTCACAAAAAACCAATGGCCCACAATTTTTTTTTAATCATCTAACCGTTCAAATTCCAACTACCACCTAAATTGACACAAAAATGCATTCAGCAACTTTGCAAAAATGTAACATTTATTGACAACTTAGACACAAAAAACCTAAAACCACCTAGTGACCCAAATTACATCACATTTTGGTCACATAGACATTATTACATCATGAAATGACTTTATTCCACCCTAGCCTCCTAGAAAATGCAAAATCAACCAAAAATGCATAAGTGCTCTTGCACCATTCAACCGAGGAGGAAAAATTTCATCCTCCTGATGAAATAAGCTCTTTGAAAGAGGCTCCATGTTGTTTAATGTCTTCTTCACTCATCCACTAGGAATCTTCAATGAGAAAACCTTGCCATTTGACCAAATACTCATTGTAGACCTTCTTTCTTGTTCTTTTGACCTCCCTTGTATCAACAATGCTTTCAAGCTTCATTGGATAACTAGGAGGAAAATTCTTCACCCATTCTTCATCTTTAGCATCAGTAGTACCTGCAATATCATCACCTGCATTCACAACACCTTTGAATGTATACAAGTCAACAACATTGAAAATAGGAGATATGGCAACTCCCTAAGGTAACTCAATTTAATATGCATTTTGGCCAAATTTATGCACTATTCTTCAGGGACCTATCTTCTTCATCATTAACTTTGTGTATTTTCCCTTTGGTAGTCTTTCTTTTCTAAGATGAGCAAGTATTAGATCCCCAAATTTGTAATGTACACCCCTTCTTCTCAAATATGCTTTCTCTTTGTATTTCTCCACACTCTTCTTCAAGTTTTCTTTCACCTGATCATGTATGTCTTTCATTGCAATTGCAAAGTCTTCACCTACTGCACTCTTCTTTTCCATATCCCTCAAGTCTCTAAGCTCATAGATACCTCTAGGATTCATCCCATAGACCACTTCAAAAGGACTCTTCCCTATGCTTTTGTTTATTGAGTCATTGTAAGCGTACTTTGCTTGAGGAAGAACAACATCCCATGATTCACCATGTTCTTTGGTCAAACATCTCAAAAAATTACCAAGAGACCTATTGCCAACCTCTGTTTGGCCATCTGTTTGTGGATGTTAAGCTGAGCTAAATTGGAACTTTGTACCCAACTTTTTCCACAAGGTCCTCCAAAAATGGCCTATGAAATTTGAATCTCTGTTAGAAACAATGCTTAAGGGAAGACCATGAATCCTCACACCTTCTTTGAAAAATAAGCCAACAATATGAGTTGCATCATTAGTGCTCCTACATGCAATAAAATGTGCCACTTTGTTGAATCTATCTACAACTACAAAAAAAATATCATTACCCTTTTGAGTTTTAGGCAATCCTAAAACAAAGTCCATACTAATAGACTCCCATGGATAGTTAGGGGCTGGTGAAGGTTGATACAAACCAACATTTGAACTTGTTCCCTTTTCCCTTTGATAGATTCCACATCCTTCAACAAACCTTTTCACATCAACATCCATCTGAGGCCAATAATAGAACCTTTTGACCTGCTCCAGTGTCTTATCAATTCCAAAGTGACCACTCAAACTCCCATTATGTTTCTCCTTCACCAAATTTTCTCTCACAAAGCACTTAGGAACACACAATTGGGCCCCCTTGAGCAATAAACCATCTTGAAAAATATAATCTACATAATCACTATGAAAACTGCCCTGAAATTGATTACAAATAGAAAAAGCTTCCTTGAAGTCATCATCATGTGCATACATACCTTTAAGTGAATCAATACCAATGCTTTGAAGCTGCACCTCCTGCACCAACATAGTTCTTCTACTAAGAGCATTATCAACTTTGTTTTCTTGACCTTTCTTGTGCTTAATAGAGAAGGTATAGGCCTGCAAGTACTCCATCCATTTCATATTCCTATGACTTAACTTGACTTGGCTATTTAGGTAGCTCAATGCATGGTTGTCAGTGAATACCATAAAATCCTTGGGCAATAAGTAATGTCTCCATTTTTTGAGAGACTGAACCATAGCATAGAGTTCAAGATCATAAGAAGAGTACCTTCTCTTGGAATCATTTAGTTTTTCGCTGCAAAAGGCCACTAGTTTTCCATCTTGACTCAAAACTGCCCCTATAGCTGATCCACTTGCATCACACTCCACTGTAAATACCTTGTCAAAATCAGGGAGAGTAAGAATTGGCATTTGTGCTACTCTTGATTTTAGATATTCAAAGCTTCTATTTGCATCTGCAATCCAAACAAACTTATTCCTTTTCACCCCCTTGATTGTATCAATCATTGGTGCAACTACATGACTAAAGTTCTTGATAAATTTTCTATAGAAGCTGGCAAGTCCATGGAAACTTCTAACTTCTCCCACTATGGTAGGTGTAGGCCAGTTAAGTATGGCCTCAAATTTTGCAGGATCCATCCTCAAAGTCACCTTTGATATTAGAAAACCAAGATAGATTAGTTCTCTTTTCATAAACTCACATTTTTTTAGGTTGATCATTAACTTCTCTTCATTGAGATTGTTCAAGACCTTGTCAAGGTGATGCAAGTGGTCTTCTTTTGTGTTGTTGTACACAATTATGTCATCTAGGTAAAATACCATAAATCTGCCTATGAATCTCTTCAACTCCTCATTCATAAGTCTCATGAAGGTACTAGGAGCATTTGACAGTCCAAATGGCATCACAAGCCATTCATACAAGCCTTCATTAGTTTTAAAAGCTGTCTTCCACTCATCACCTTCCCTAATTCTTATATGATGATAACCACTCTTTAAATCTATCTTTGAAAAGTATGTAGCACTAGCTAAGCTATCCATTAAGTCCTTCATTCTAGGGATAGGAAATCTGTACATTATGGTGGTTTTGTTTATTGCTCTTGAATTAGTGCATAATCCCTAATCTCCATCCTTATTTGGAGCCAATACTATTGGTACAACATAGGGACTTAAGCTCTCTTTGATTAGACCTTTGTCTAGCAGCTCCTGGATCTATTTTCTTATCTCCTCATTTTGTTGAGGGGTCATTTTATATGATGCCTTGTTTGGTAGACTTGCACCCGGTATCAAATCATTGTGGTGACTTACTTCTCTGATTGGCGGTAAAGAATTTGGCAGCTCCTTTGTCCCAATATGCTTATATTTTTCAAGCAGGACTTGCACCTCACTAGGAACTTCAATTTGACCTGTTGCTCCATCAGAAATAGGCTTAGGTGGCACACATCCATGGGCATAATGTCACAAAGTATTTTTTCTTTGTAAGGACCTATTGAAAACTCCACCCAAGTCTTCTCATTCACAAGAACCTACTGCCCCTTATTAAGCCATGAAATCTTATATGGATTAGGATGAGGTAGTCTTTTCATCTTTAGTTTCTCTACCATTTCCAAAGATACAATATTATCTGTCGATCCAGAGTCAATGATGACCTTACATACCTTTCCTTGGGTCTTGCAAGTTGTTCTAAATAGGGCCTTCCTTTGAGGGGGTTCCTTTGTAGTTGGTACCTTGATTAGTGTCCTTTTGATCATCAAAGCCTCTCCTAGTTCTGGTTTGGCATGAAGAGATGATGAGCCCAAAATTTCTTCTTCATCCTCTTCATGAACAAGTTGCGTTCTTCTTTCTCCACTTTGAGAGCTTGTACCCTGTTTCTCCTAGAACTTCCAAGCAGGATGTCCATATTGATTATAGTTGTAACACCTTTTAGAGAAGGCATTAGAACCCCTTCCTTGTCCATTAAATCTTCCCCTACCTCCTGGCCTTCTACCTCTGAAAGTCCTCTTGTTTCTCCACTAGATTTTTGTGTTGTGCTTGTTCATTTGGTCCTCTTTGAGAACCTCTTCCACCAGGGTTACCTCTACCCTTGAAACTCTTTCCTCTACCCCTAGATTGATTTTCCAACCTTCTCTTGATCTTCCCTTGATGGCTACTTGAAAACACTCCTCTGTAGTCCTAGGAGTGGCAAGGCTGATTTCATCTCGTATTGTAGAACTAAAGCCATTCAAGTATCTAGCCACCTTTTCTTTTTCATATTCAACATGGCTTGATCTTATGCCGAGTTTATGAAATTCTTCAGTGTATGCAACCACATCTAACTCTTTTTGATTCAAAATTTGTACTCTCCTAAACACTTGTATTTCATAATCAAC
This sequence comes from Sequoia sempervirens, assembly GCA_007258455.2. Lineage (NCBI taxonomy): Eukaryota > Viridiplantae > Streptophyta > Pinopsida > Cupressales > Cupressaceae > Sequoia > Sequoia sempervirens. Next base: position 113,983 of record VDFB02073773.1, read on the forward strand.
AAGTAAGAATTGCCTCTTTACCTTTGCCACCATCTTGTCCCAAGAATTGATCTTGGAATTTCCCATCTTTTTCCTCTCCTATTGAGTGTAATTCCACCATTTGAGTGTTGGTCCCTTCAACTTAGTTTTGGAAAACTTGACCTTCTTATCTTCAGCTATCTCTTTGAACTCAAAGTAGTTATCTAAGGCATCTATCTTGACATCTTGTATCTCACCCTTCATAGCCTTGAACACTTAAGAAATTTCCTCTTGCCCTTGGGATCCTTCTGGGGTGTTCTCCTCTACAAGACCCTTATCTCTTCTATATCTCTTGTCTAGTGCTTCCATCCTGGCTGCCATGGCTTCTTGACTCTCTCCTAGGGATCTCAATTCCCTAGCTACAACAACTGAATTTCCTTTTGGAGGCATCTTCACTATTTTTCCTTAGAACCTTTCAACTCTCCTTTTAAATCCCAAATATTTTGCAATTAATCTTGAGCCTGAGCTTTGATACCACCTGATGCAAGGTAGGGTGATATAAAGCTCCAACAAACTAATTCCAATTGGTTTACAAGGTCACAACCACCTTCTAGGGTATCTTCCTTTGATAACCCACCTATTGACTTGTAGCCAGTGGGACACACTTATTCAACTATATCTCTTTTTGATGGTCTTTTCAACACTTGATGCACACACTTTCAGGAACCCAATATGCTACTATTCAACACATCAAAATCTTACTTGCAACGTTGATTCTAGGCCTAATTAGGCCTCTTTTCCAAAGGAGGTCTATGATTTTCTTCTCCACCAACCTAAAAAACTTCACACACACTTCAAACCAATCACCAAACAAACATTTCCATTATTAGTTTTGACAATTCCCTTCAATTCTTTGTTGTCCTACACAATAACTAGTAAATTCTTGCTTGACACTCAAACTTGTCAAGCTAGGGCATGTGAAAAATCACCTTGAACCACATCACCCTACCTAGAAAACATGAAAATCCTAAAGCTAGCTCCTAATAGGCCCATTCCACCAATTTGCACAATTAACCTACTGTGGAATGGCCTAGAAACTCGTGTTCTTACAAAACCCTACGAAACCCTAAGTAAACAAGCAATCTATAGAAAATCTTCCTTTTCTCCTATAATACTATAGGAAACTCTCTCTAAATGGTATCAAATGAAACCTTATTCTCTATTACAGCTTTCCACCCAAGTTTCACTTCATGGTTCAAACGTACAAAGCCGTACAAAGAAGGTATTTGTAGAAAAACACAAAAAATAGAGTAACTTTTTATTGAAACTTCAAGATCTTCATCAACCAAACCACCTCGAAGGTTTTAGAGGACTTTTAAACATTTTTTCACAATGAAACAATGAACAACAACAAAATTTTAAACATCTGACCATTCAAATTTCAACTACCACCTAAATTGACACAAAAACGCATTCAACAACTTTGCAAAAATGAAACATTTATTTACAACTTAGACACCAAACACCTAAAACCACCTAATGACCCAAATTACATCATATTTTGGTCACATAGACCTTATTACATCATGAAATGACTTTATTCCACCCTAGAATCCTATAAAATGTAAAATCAACCAAAAATGCATAGGTGCTCTTGCACCATCTTCACTAAGCTCTTGTGAGGAAAAAGTCATTAATCTTGCAAAAATCGAAGATAGAGTTAGGATGTCATCCACTGAATTAAACATGCACTTCATTGGAGTGCCATGTGTCAATTGAGTGGGAGAAGGAGGTGCCCAAAAGCCACTGCCAACCTCATCCAGAGGGGCAATGACAAACTCCGGGGATGTAGGGGCCACATTCGTGACGAGGACAATGCAGGAAAAAACATAACCCACTTCTAAAGAAGGAGAGCCCTTCTCCTAACCTCCAGTCATAGCGAGGTCATCCTCTATCTTGCACTTCAATGGAGGATGCAAAATCCCCATAGAAGAAGCGAAAGCCAAGGAGGAAGAGGACAAAGTTTTAAAAGACATCACTGTGGTGTTCAACATATATATGGGATGAGAAAAGGGAGGGATGTCCAAGAGGGACATAAGAGGGGCTCGATAGAGGGAGTGATGAAAACCTACACCCTTTTGGGGTGGGGATCATCGGAGCCCGCCGAGGGAGTCAGAAGTAGAACAAAGGTGATTTGAATTGAGGTAGGCACAATAGAGGAAGACAAAACAAAAAAAGAGGATATAGAAATAGGGGCCACTAGCTCCCCTTCTATCTTCTACAAAGCTACGTGTTCAACAACTAGAGCCTTTCACCTATTCTTGCAATCACACGCAAGTCGGTTACATCAGATATAGGCATTGGAAGATGCAGCCTAAAAAGAGGTTAGAGGCTGCTGCTCAACCATAGGAGTATCCCTTGCAACTATCATCAATGGAAGGGTAGTCTCCTGGGTAGGAGCAGCAGGAGGAAGTGTAGGGGAAAAGCAACCATGGGAAGAGAAACAAAAATAGGTGCCTTGATAGCAGGCCTCTTCTCGTTCTCCACCTTAGGGGCAAGTAGAGGAATAGTAAGAGGCTGTGAAGGATGAGACACAAGAGAAGCTCCACGAGGACCTTTCCCCTTGTCGTAGAAAACAAGTCTAGCAACTGTGGACAAAATAGGAAGTTCGATAACCTGGAGCTTCACTTTTCTCCATGCGAGCACCATCGTACTTCCCATGCAAGGCATGTGAGTGAGTCAAAAGTGCCACAATAGGACAAAAAGCAAAAGTAGAAGTAGATGACACAAAAGGAGAAGGCCCTTGAGTGTGAGCAAGCTGCCCCTTCCCTTTTTGTTGGGTAGGAGAAGCAGCTTGCTGCTACATAATCATGGAAGCCTTCACAGAGACTGCATAGTGGAGACTCCAGATAACTAGCCTTTGATGTTGAGTCCTTGGTCTTATATTTAATGTAAGCCTTATAAAACAAATCTCCCCTACGAGGGAGAGGTTCGATTGGGGCAAGCCAGAAGTGATCCAGTGTGAAGTCCCCACGTGACACTAGTGGTTTATAACTGGTGTCATACACTACATGCACAAAACCTTCATGAGGGAATTTTAGACATTTATGAACCACATAGGTGACACTGTTCACAGAGGTCAGCCAGGGAATTCCTAACCTAACTCATAATATGTCAGACTCCAGAATGATAACGAATGAAGCATTAATAGCCTTGGGCCTTACTAAGACTGATAGAGAAATAGAGCCAAAAGGGGCGATAGAGAATCCATCATGCGTACAAAGGGTGGTCTCTGACTCTTCGTACCTCTCCTTATGTAACCCGTTTATAAACAAAGTCTCCTTCGTTATCACATTAATCTGACTCATCAGATCAACTAAGATGCCAGTTATGATATTTCCATTAATCCAGGCAGGGATGTATAAAGGGGAGAGATCCTTATTATGAGGCTCATCATGCGAGGTGAATGTTATGTCAGGTGTGACACTCGCATTTTCAGGAGGAGGGATATGCGTGAACAAAACCATGTTCATGTACTCAGATGGAACTAACTCAGATGATGTAGAAGATTGTATTAATAGATGTGACCTACCTAGATTTCATTTTCAAATATCCAAGAGTCCTTCTACCTACATATCTAGGGGTCATAGATGGGTCACAAGGTTGCATGCTTCACTACACACAAATCTACAACACACTTATGACACAAGAGAAAGATTCTTCAATACCAAGAAGCAAAAACAAGGAGTTCATGTCAGGTTCACCAAAAATGTAGAGAAGGGGTATTCGTCACCCTCGAGGCTCCAGGTCACAGGAGAGCCCCAATGAATGAATTTCCCTAAACTACCTCAGGTTATTTGATGGGTATTTCAAAAATTAGGTGAGCTTCCCATAAAGGTTTCTGACTATAGACTAGACAACTTACTGTAGGAGGATGACAGTGTGGAAATTGGACTCCAATGCACTGTGCTGGCATCTCAGGGACATGTTGGCATCATGTATGGATAGAGGTCTGACAAATAGATAGAAAACACAAAGGGCCTACTTACAACTTGATTGGAAAAGTTTTTCATGTTGACAGAGAGAATGCAAGAAACAAAAAGTACAAGAAGAATAATGGAAACTACTCTAATGCAGAAATTGAAATGCTAATTGATATTTGATATTTACAAAGGAGAGGAATACTCCTTATATAATAAAGTACAATACTATGTTTCTAAAAAGAAACAATCGTTAACTAAAGATAACTAAAGAAAATAATTGAAAGTAACTAAAAGCTAATTGAAGGAAACTAAGTTAACTAAAAGTAAACTATTGACTAACTAAAAGCTAAGATGACCATTAAATATTACAATAATACTTTAATACCTTCCCTTAATGGTTATCCTACTAAGTAAACTATCCACTAACTAAAAGCTAAGATGACCATTAAATATTACAATAATACTTTAATACCCTCCCTTAATGGTCATCCTACTAACTACACTAAGCTTATCCTGAAATTTTACAAATTTATCTGAATTGAGAGACTTGGTGAGAATGTCTATAGTTTGATCCTCAATTGGAACATACTACAACATCAGAAATCCATCTTCAACAAGCTAGTGGATGAAATGATAATGAAGCTCAACATGCTTGGTTTTCTTGTGGAAGATTGAATTCTTGGCAAGCTTTAGCATCCCTTGATTGTCACAGAACAAGGGTGAAGGGCGTACTTGAGACATTTTCATGTCAAGAAGCATCCTTTGAAGCCATATTGCCTCACATGTGACCTTAACTATTCCTCGATACTCTTCTTCTATTGAGGAAAGAGGGACTTCTTGCTACTTCTTGCTTGTTCGTGTGATTGCACCTGTACCAAGACAAAAAATGTACCTAGAAGTGGACTTCCTATCATCAACTAAACTTGCCCAATCTGAATCTATAAAACCACCCAACCTAGGATCTTTGCATTTTCTATACAAAATTCCAAAGTTAGGTATCCATTTCACATATCTCAACACTCGCTTCACTGCAACCCAATGTTCTACCTTAGGGGCAGTTATGAAATGAGAAATGTAGCTCACAACAAAACTGAGATTAGGCCTAGTGGTAGTAAGATAGATGAGGCTTCCCACTAGTTTCCTGAATGCGGAATCATTCAGCACTGGTGAGTTTGATTTTGCTGAAAGTTTTGGCCCCTTCTCCATAGGAGTGGATGAGATCTTGCAATCTTCCATCCTAAATTTCTCCAACAAAATCTTGGCATACTTTAACTGAGAAATGAAGATACTACCACCTTTTTGCCAAACTTCTACACCTAGACAATAGTGTAGGAGACCCAAGTTCTTCATCTCAAATGCTTGACAAAAATTCAACTTTATTTGTTCAATCAATTGTAACCTACTACTAGTAATGATGATATCATCCATATAGATGACAAGAAGGATGATATAATTTCTAGTGTTCTTGATGTTTAAATTTGCATTTGAGGGGCTCCTCTGAAACCCTTGTGCAACCAAATACTTGTCAAACTTCAGGTACCATGCCTTGGGTGTCTACTTTAGGCCATAAAGAGCATTTAACAATCTACATACCTTATTTTTCTGCAACCTTAAAACTGGGAGGTAGCATCATGTATACCTCTTCCTCCAAATCTCTATTGAGGAAGGCACTCTTCACGTCCATCTATGAGCCTTCCAGCCAAATTGTATTGCCATGGCTAGCACAAGTTAGATGGTTCTCATCTTTGCTATAGGAGAAAATGTTTCCTCATAGTCAATACCTTCTCTCTGCAAGAACCCCTTAGCCACCAACTGAGCCTTGTATTTATCCAGTGTTCCATCAGCCTTGTATTTCACCTTGTATACCCATTTGTAGTCAATGGGTTTCTTCCCTAATGGAATATCTCACAAAACCCACATGTTGTTCTTAAAAAAACTATGATGCTCAAAATCTATAGCCTTTTCCCATTAAGGTTTACCCTTGGCCTCTGAATACTACTGGGGCTCATAAAAACTTTGAATGTTGGCCATAAGAGAAAAGTTTACCATGTTATTTTTTCTCTTTCCTCTATACGATCTTCCCTTAACAAGCTCATCATCTTGAGCATCACCAATGAGCTTCGCCCACCACTTAGGGCAAGGAGGAGATGCATCTTCTTCCAAATCAGGATGAGCATCATCATGACTTGGGCTAACTAGAATAATACCATCTAGATGCTGATCCAAGTTATCTCGAGGAAAATTTGCTAGTACAAACTCTTGCCTAGGAAATTCCAATGTTTGAATCATCAGAGTCCCTCCCTTCAGGCAGAGCTACTAAAATATTAGCTCCCAAATCCTTGGTCTTCAGAGGCTGATTGTCAAGAATATTGATGGGATAAGAGAGAAAAAAGGGCCCACCTTCCTCATTAAACACAACATCCCTATTGAATGTCAAACGATCTTGGTAGCCACATCAATCGGCCGATAGGCCTTATGATTGTCACAGTATCTTGTTAGCATAAACTTCTGGATCTTGGATTCCAACTTGGTCCTCTTGCCATCTATAATCCAAACATACATAGTCTAACCAAACACTGAGATGAGTGATTCTTGGTTTCCTCCCAAATCATGCTTCCTCTGGGGTCTTCTTGATGACCTGTGTAGGAGATTGATTAAGAAGGTATACTACAGTATACATTGCCTCAACCCAAAACTTCTTGGGAACATTTTTGCTCTCCAACATACAGTGGACCATTTATGTGATGGTACAATTTCTCTGCTCAAAAACAACATTCTACTTAGAAGGGGCATAAGGTGTGGTAAACTGACGCTAAATATCATGTTTAGCACAGAAGTAGGTGAACTGGTTGGAACATAACTCATCCCCATTTGACCTAATAGTTATGATTTGACATACATAATTTTTTCAACTAATGCCTTAAAATTCTTAAATTCAGTAAACACTTGTGACTTTTCCTTGAGAAAATACACCCACATTTTCCTACTAAAATCATTAACAAACAAGAGGAAATACCTGGCATCAATGACTAATGCACTATTCATTGGTCCATAAACATCTGTGTGAACCAACTGTAGAACCTTGGATGCTCTCCAAGAATTTCCATTTGAAAATAGAGTACGATGCTGCTAGCTTGCTTGGAAAGCTCCATAAACACCATTCGTCTGCAACTAAATCTCAGGTAAGCCTTCTATCAAATTCTCCCAAGCCAGTTGAGAGACATAGGAAATGTTGAGATGCCCATATCGTTGATGCCAAAGAGTGTTGATGGATGAACTCCTTGCAACCAACACATACTCCAGAGGATCTCCAGTAACAAGCAACCAATATAAACCATGATCCTTGAGCCCAACTGCCATAGTTTTCTTGGACTCCTTATCAAAAATTTGACACTTGTGTGAACTAAAAATGATGTCCAAATTTGGACTGTTGCATAATTTGACTCACTAAGAGCAGATTAAGCTCCATGCCAGACACATAGCATACATTGAGAAATATTAAATTTCTCTCACCAGAGGTGATCTGGACATTGCCCTTGTCGACAATTGTAAACTCTTCGCCACCACCAAAGATGACAGAGAAATCCATATACTTCATGAACTAATCTCTTTTTTTTGTAAAATGCCAAGAGGCTTAAGAATCGATGTATTGTGCAGATGATTTGACACGATTTGCTAGTCGTTTGGCCATCAATGCATAAGAGGTAGATGTCTGGTTAGACTGTATAGATGCCATCCCTCTCATTTTCCAAAAGAACAAAAAATGAGGTAAATTCTGTGATCAGCTGACACTAAACCCTAGACAATTAGCTAGCACAACTCCCACAATTTTGTAAAAAATCATCTAAAATGAGGCTTAGAAATGCAAGATCTTTTCAGAAAAAAACCTTCAAAAAAATTAGAAAAACAAAGACTTTTTATTTTTGATGGCAAGCAGAGCTAAGAGTGGAAATGGGTGCACTTCCCATTTTTTGAATTTTGAAGGCATAGACAAGGCATAAGATGCAGATCCTGATGGCAATGGTAGAAGAACAAATAAGTATTTTTGATGGCGAACAGAGCTAAGAGTGGAAATGGTTGTGCTTCTCATTTTTTTGAATTTTGAAGGCGTAGATGAGGGAGAAGATGTAGATCCTAATGGTGATGGTGGCGATGGTAGGTTTTAGGAGGCTGCAGGTGCTGAGTGGTGGATTCTGCTAGAGTTTCCCACGCTTGAGGATGGTGGTTTTGAAGCAGAAGTCAAAGACATTGATTGCCATTAGTTGGGGATCTGGTGGCGCTAGACTTCTTTGGTGGTATCTTGGAATGCTTCTTCTTGGATTTGGCCATGTCTTGTGGGGGTCTTTGTTGCCTCTAGTGGTTGCTTTGTGGTGGTAGCTTGGCTTCTCACCTTGGTGTTTGTCAAAGACAATGTTTTTCCCTTGTTGATGGTCTAGAGGTTGTGGCTGGATGTTTTTGTTTGGGTGGTGTTTGGGACTCCCAACTTGGAGTGTGTTTTCTCAAGTCTATTTTTTGAGTGCCTGAAGGTGGAGGTTTCCTCTTGAGTTCTACGTCATGGGAAGTGTTTTCTTTCGGCCTTGCAATGTTGCTTGGTTGGGGGTGGTGGATGGTTCTATGCTTGCTGTGTCTTTGCAATGGTTCTCCTTGTTTGATGATCAGAGGAATTTGTTGGTGTTTTCTATGCTTGATGTGCCACTTTTGGTGCATTTTTCTATGAAGACTGTCCTTGGTGGTCCGCTTGCTGCTTGTTTTGCTGGTGGTTGGGTCTAGTTTTGTTCTTTTGACTCCCCTACTCTTTCCTTTGCTAGTGGTTGGGTCTGGTTTTGTTCTTTTGACTCTCCTACTCTTGCCTTTGCTATGCAGCTGGGGGTTGTTATGTTCTTTCACAATCCCCTGTGGGTGTGTGGTGTTGGTTAGTATTTTATTTGTCTTTACTTCTGTATAGATGGGGTTGTCTATGCTACTTTTCCTTGTAGAATTCTCTTTATTATTTAGTGTTTCCTTTTTCCATATTTTATGGTTGCTAGATTCATGGTGTTGTTTGTTCTAGGTATGCCCTAGTTTGTGCTTACTTTTTGTGAGCTGCTCTATTGCTCGTGGGACTTGGAGTTGTTCTTTTTTTCACCCATGGGTTCCAATGAATTTTTGGTGGTTTTGAGATCGTTCTTTGGAGTTCCTTTGGATCTTCTTTCTTTTATTTGAGGTGTTTCTAAATGGGTTTCTATCCTAGTCCTGGTGGTTTCTGATCTGTTGTTCTTTTGGCTTACCTTACCTGATGTGAGGTTTGTGGTGGATCCTATTAGGACTGTTGCTACTGCTTCTTTGTGGAGATGGTTCCCTGGTTTTGTCAAGTTGCAGGTACATGATCTTCTTCTACAAAGGTGTATTGTGGGAACTTCCTTGAAAGCTCCTTTGTTCCTTTGGTGGTTTTGGAAACCCTGCCCTATTCTATTGTGGGGGGGTTCGTGCTTCAGGAAGGATTCCTGGTTGGTGGAAGTGGTTGTTTCAGTGCTTGGGTTTGGTTGGGGGAGGGGGCTCTAGCCTGCTGGAGTGTTGGTTGCCTCTCTCTATGTTACTTGTAACTATGGTATGGCTTGGAGTTTCCTCATTTCTTTTGTGGTATTTTTTTTCCTTGAAAGGATCCCTTTGTGGCTTGTAGTGGGCATTCTATTTTTGGGGATACCCTTGGTTTGTTGGTTGCCCCTGGTGGTGGATGGCAATTTTGTTGAGGAAAGAATTGATAGTTATACAATGTTGTGGACTGATTATGTTATTATTTGAGAGGTTTTTTTTTTTCCTTCCTATAGCTCCTTTGGTTTGGATTCCTTGGGAGGAGGTGGTTACTTGTTCTGTTGGACCTCTTGCTTTCTACCTTTTTCTACAATCGTTGTATTCAATAGAGGTGAATATTGATCCTATTGAGGTGGTGCTTGTGGTTGTAGAGATGGTGGGAAGTGCTTCTCTCCTTGATTGGTCCCTATTGAGGTGGTGTGTGCTTGCTTTGGAGGGAGGTTTATTTGGTGGTTTTGGTCCCCACTTCTTCCTCTCCTATAGAGGGGAGCCCCTTCCTTTTGAGGTGGTTTTAGGGTTGGTGTCTGGCTGGTTGGTGCAATTTGAAGATCATGCCCCAACAACATTTAGTGATTCTTGCCTATCTTTTGGAGGAAGTCTGTTAGGCTCAATTTTGACTAAATTGAGTGAAAAGTTTGTTGTGGTCCAATTTCTGCAGGTGGTTTGTGGCCTAGTTGTCTCAGGCAGTCTTTTAGGACTTACTATGTTATGGGTTGTTTTTGGGCTCAAGGCCTTTATTGTTCTTGACTTAGGACTGTTGTTTGTCCTAAGGGTTCTATTGCTCCTAGTTTTGGTGCTTGGAATGAGTTTTTTAGTTGGTCATAGACTTAGGACTATTGTTGGTTCATAGTGTATTGTCACTCCTGGTTATCTAGTGACTAGGTGCTATTAGTTTTTATCATTTTTCTGTAATGTTTCTGCTGGTGCTTTCTAGCCCCTGTGGCTCATTTTGTAAAGGGTACAACACCCTGTAAATGCTGCTTATCTTATAAAAAACAAAGACTTTTTATAAAAAGCTTCAAAAAACCCTGAAAAAGCAAGATTTTTTTCAAAAAAAATCTTCAAAAAACTTCTGAAAATGCAAGATTTTTAAGGAAAAATCTTGAAAAACTTCTGAAAAAGCAATATTTTTTCAAAAAGTCTTCAAAAAACTCTGAAAAGCAAAAATTTTCAAAAATCTTCTAAAAAAGCAAGATCTTTTCAAAAAATAATCTTCAAAAAACTCTTCAAAACACCTTAGAAATTCATTAAAAAATCTAGAAAACAAGGCCACAAATGTTTGGAAAGCAAAGCTCTAGGCCGCCCACAAAAAACCTGCAAATATTTGGCGAAAAATAGGTTGTTGCCTCAAAACATACACCTATCATTGAAAATTAGATAAGGTCTTCATAAATTTGCAAAAAAGAGAGGACGTGTAGGTGCAAGAACTTCTAAAAATTGCCAAGAAATTTTGGAAAAACCCTTAAATCTACTTTGAAAATCTTCAAAAATATGATTGAAAAAAAATTTCAATTTTTTTTTCTCTTTAGAAACCCTCAAATCTTTATTTAAAAAAATTCAGAAAAAAAAACTTTTGAAAATTTCTAAAAAGTCTTCAGGTAATCAGCTACAAATTTTTATTGCTCAATTTTTTTTCCAAAAATGAGCCTATGCTCTAATACCATGAAATGGTAATTGATATTCAATATTTACAAAGGAGAGGAATACTCCTTATATAATAAAGTACAAGACGATGTTTCTAAAAAGAAACAATCATTAACTAAAGAGAAATAAAGCAAATAACTGAAAGTTACTATTTAAACTAATTGAAGTAAACTAAATTAACTGAAAGTAAACTATCAACTAACTAAAAGCTGAGATGACCATTAAATATTAAAACAATACATTAATATAAATGACAAAGAAAGACAAGGAAAATATACCACTCCACCCACACTTCAATTCTTTAGTTTTAACTTCAAAAGGATGAACTAGCATTTGCACACACGGAAATAGGAAAAATGTTGGGTTGTGTTTCAAAGTTTGCCTTAATCAAACGCTATTTTGGTGTTCCCAGCTCCATGAATAGCTAGATATGCAACAAGATAGAGAAATTGATAAAGAAGAGAAAGAAAAAGACACTATCAAATAGAGTGCAAAGACAACCTAGATGCTACTCTATAAGACACAATGATGCAAATTAAATAACAAGAGCAATATCACTTTTCCTCCTGCTAGCACTCAAGGCTGAGAGGAGAAGATGACACCACATTGAGAGAATGGATTTTTTTCATCCTTCAAAGATGGTGGAGTTGCAACAAGATCGTTGTAGAATCCAAGTAGAGAGCAAGAATCACCAAGAAGAGAGCAAGAGTGAGCTTGAGAGAGTGAGAGAGTGAAAGAATGATCAAGAAGTTGCAAGAATCAACATAAGAGTGCCTTATGATCAAGACTTTTGATTCTTGTGTCTTAATGTGCCTCTAAACTCCTCTTTCATGTAAAAGCCTTGAATATACCCAATGAAGTTTGACTTTCTTTAGAAAAACTCTTTGGGAAAATGGATTAATTTTTTTTCGTGAGTTGGAGAATGAGCTTTTAAATATCATATATGTATTGATTATTTTTTATAACTTTTGATTCACTTATCAAATTTTTAAAAATATTTAGGATTGATTTATGCTTCATTATTTGCACAGTAAAATAGATATATATTTTAATTATTTTGTGCAAGTTATGTGATATTAATGCTTGATGATGCAATTCTCAAGATGCATTGCACTTTGAAAAATCATAAAAAAAAATCAATAAAAAATAAACTTCTAGTACTCACTCTTAATTATATTTCTACCAAGTGGTTTTAATTTTTTTTGAATGCAATAAAAAGGGGGTACACACTAAACATTATGTTATATTAAATTATCAGAAAACACTTCAACACTTTTTTGTGCACACAAAATATGACCTTATTAATATTAACTTTTTTTTAAAATATAGTAGTTTAAAAACTATATTCAAAGTACTACAATTCTTGTTCTTATTGTATCTTCAAATTTTTAGTGTGTACATTTCTAGTTACTCATCCAACTTCAAGATTAGCTAATTTAAAAAGGGACCACTTTTTACCCTCTTTTTGTTGCCCATTTCCATGCATATACCCTTCTAGTTACACATTTGTTGTATCTAATACTATTGTTGTTTAGTCTACATTTAATTAAATGTTTGTAAAAAGTTCACATAGTGTGTGAGATATTCAATACATTTAAGGGATTACAAAGAATGGTTTAATTCTTGCAAGACAAGACCTAGTATATTAAATTATTTATGAATTGTAAGATACTTTATTTTTTTTAGATTGCTTAATTTTTAGTCTATGCATAGGAATAAGCCTCAATATGTAGGCTTCTAACCACACATTTCACCTTTGAAATGAAGATTTATATGAAGTATAATTTATCTTGTTTATTCATTCACGTTATACATAATGGTCCATGAGACTACACCATGAAGATCCCATCACTAGCTTGCTAATATCTAACACAATATGGATTAGTGACAAACCAAATTAGAAATTGTCTCTATGTCTTAAAGGCCTATTCAAATTGCTAGTTAGTTTAAGAAGAATTGATTAAGATTGATCTAAATATTTATCATATATTTATGTGAAGAATCTTGAGACAAACTTAGCATAATATATGTGGGATATTAAAGGAACCCCATCCTATGCCTTGCAGAGGTCAAAGTGTAGGGGAGATGAGTCTTCTCTTGTTGTTGGCTCTATTCATTCAATCATTTTGATCATGAAAGTTTGCCATTATAATCTCAGATACCTAACACATCCCTAGAGGTAATTACTAAATTCTTTTACGAGCTTCTTATAACTAACCGAGAATACTAAATATTTAATTGAAATCACCAACACACTATAAACATTGAGTACTTTAGAAAAAGACTGTAACACTTGAGGTTTAATCCAAGGATGCTTTATACTTGTGCAATCTAATCAACCTACTATAGATTCATCGTTTGCTAATGTACATCACATGCTTATACCTTTGGTACCTATATCTAAAACAAGGATTATGCTAAAAAAGAATTATAGAGCATGTTATGTAGAGGGAATGTTTACAACTTCCTTCATAATGAATCAAACACCTTTGTTGATGATATAATATTGAATACACAACAAGTAAACCATATAAAGCCTATGATGTCAAATGTTGATATTTGTGTTGATGTGATGCTAGTGCTAGAGTGTAGATTCTTTTTGAGAATACATTTCAATGAGATGTTCTAGTTCTATCAAATGAGTAATAATAACCTAGGATGGATTGTAAATACAATATGCTATATGCTCAACTCAAGGTGTTTGGTGCACAAACAATCATGATCAAATTTTGAAAAATATGATTCAAGGAAATAGATTTGAATGCTGAAATTGAGTTAGGTCACAATGTGACTATCCAAAAGATGGAACCTCACATCTACCTAATAAAAAAATTGAAATACCAAGAAATCAAATCAATCCTTTTTATAAAATTATCTAACATTTTGCTTAACACCAATATTGATGTGGATAAATTGGCTTCAAGCAAATTTACTGCCAACAATTCACTGCCAACAAATTCACCTCCAACAATTCCTCGTCATGACAAATTCATCTCGTGAAAAATTCACCGCCAACAATATGATATGAATTGGTGGTGGTGAATTTTCCACGAGATGAATTTGTCATGACTGTGAATTGTTGAGAATGAATTATTGAATGTGAATTTATTGACGGTGAATTGTTGGTGGTAAATTATCTATAACTAAGAGACTTTATAGAATAAAATAATTACACCTTAGACCTAGCACTTGCAAGTCCCCCAAGCTTCCCTAGAGAATGGATTCAAAAGTAGCGTGCCAAGCGTACTTGTCTAGGCCTTGTACACACAGACAGTTCTCTTTTCCAGTTATACGTTATGGCATTGGGTTTCTTGGATTACAAGATTTTAAAAAATTAGGTCATCCAACATGATGGGAAATGATTTTTTCAGTATAGCAAATCATGATCGTTGTGTAACGGTTTGGAGGATTCAACGAATCTAGAAATCAATTCAGCTAGATGCTAGGACATGACTTGGTAAATCATGATTGCAGTACTACTAAATTTACCGAGAGAGCATAGCAATGGAATCTCTGATAAGAAATTTCACTTAAATACAACTTGTTTGTGCTGCCAAAACTGTACTTGGTCAATGATGGACAAGTTTTGCTTCAAAACAAAAACAAAAACTGTAGAAACCCATCTGAAGAAAGGAAGGAAAGATTCGGTGGAAGTTGGTGAACAAACCAACTTTAAGAGAATCTTCAGGCTTTTCTTATTCAAGCTGGCAATGTTACCTTTTCTGGGTAAGCTTATTTTCTGTAAACTGAGAGAGAGAAGGAAGTACAGTTATATTGTGTACAGAAAGCTTGTTGTGATGTCAAATGGTTGAACAAGAAAACTATATATTTGTTTTACAGAAGTTGTAAGGAAAGCTCATAAGTTTACGTCACCACAAACTCAGTTGTTATAAACATTATATTTCTTATCTTATTCAAAAAGTCATAATTCTGGATCAATCATGGTGTTCCCTAGTTTTTTCAATTTGTAGAGCAAAAGGCGGCTTATTCTCATGGTGGGTTGATAAGGATTGCAAGTGATAATACAGACGAAGAATAAGTGTGGAGTTCTACTGTGATAATTCAATTTAATATTAATTGACGATGGGCATTGCTGGCATGTTTCTAGACTTTTTTAGTCCCTATTTAGTACGGACACTATAGTCTTCACCTTTGCTATATTTTTTTATTAATTTCTTTGGAATATTGTAGGAGGAGAAAAAACTAATCTATTATTCTAATGTTATTATAGTATTTTTGTTTTTTTATAGATCCATTCAAATTTTGATAGGTCCATGTATAATTTTTCATTAATAAAAATAGAGAAAAATAATGTCCAATGAAATCATAAGTGATATGTTAGTACATACTATTTGTCTAACTTTAATACATATTACTTGTCCAACTTTAACAAGTACCATATACAAACATTCAATTATAAGATATGAGCATCCATCAAAACATAACAGATAGATGAATTTTGTCAAATGTTTTAATTGCCAATGCATAGTTAGTGATAAACACCATCTCCACTTGTTGCACTAGCTCTATATGGTCCGATTTTTCCGGATTTTAGTCGTTTGAGAGAGGTGCTAAGTTAAAATAGTGCTGCAGCATGTATTTTGGAAATTTTCTTCAAAATGTCCATAATGGGGGAGAAAATATGGAATGATGATCATTTTTCTCCAATGTTTATTATGGGGGAGTATGCAGGATAATAAACATTGTGAACACATGATTAGTTATTTGTTATGTAGTCAGTTGGAATATAGTTATAAATTTCAGTTATGATATCAAGTCTCTATATACAACATGTAATGCAAAAAGAATTGAATAGAATAGAATGATTTTCAGATCGGTATATCTTTGGTTGTGATATTTTCAGTATGTTTGGAATCTTTAAATCCATCAGATTATTATCCATATCAAATTCATTAATGGGGTATGTCTTCACCTCACAATGTTACTACCAATGAGCATTTTGGTATGAATAAAATTTCCTTACAATTTGAGGTTTTAAAATTTCAACCAATCCATCTCGCTTACATAGATGCATTGTTTAAATAGAAAGTATTATTATACTTTACCAATCACTCAAAGATCATTTATAGAGTTGTATTTGGGTTTTTGTTTGGAAGGTATGAATAATTTTTTTTGTTTTATTTATTTTTCAATGTAAATTTGTTTGTTATTTGTTTTAGATGTGCAATCTTTTTATTTTGGTGAAGGTGTTATATAAATTTAAATTGTGACATCAAGAAAGTTTATTTAATAGATATAGAGGTGCAAGTTTCTAATTGGTAGAGAAGACAATCTAACCTTTGTCATGTAATTAAATATTTATTTATAGAGTTCTATACAAAAAACATTCATTTTCTAATGGAACTCATGACATTAGTATTTCAGTTATTCATTTCAATCATCTACTTTACTTATCAAATATAATACAAAAAAATGAATTACTTCAAATTTATGGTTGGAATCAAGACCTTATATGGTTGTAATATGATAGAATGCATAAGAAAACAAGTATCCGTCTAATGTAGATCTCTCATTAGAATTTGTGGTCACAAACATGAATATCAATAGTGTGGGTGCCTCTTTTATTTTGCTTGTCTTTAACAATGAGAAGGGTTTCACCCCCAAACACTAAATTGCGAAAGGTCTACTAACAAGGATAAAAGAAAGGGTGATTGCATAGGAGATAAAGGTAGCCATCATTTGCATTAAGTTATTTAGTCGATGCATATATGAAGTTTCATAATTATAAGTAATTTTTTAATTTTTTCTTATAAAAATATTTTTATTTCATCAATATTTAGGGATCTTACATTTTACAATCTATTTCTTAAGAAAGTAGATATTAAAAAATATCCAGTTAGAAAAAATATTATTGATTTGTTAGTTAAAAAATCATATTTGTCAATTTCAAGTATTCCAGATTCAAGAGTGTTTTCTTGATAATAAGCTAGCCCATGTCTCTAGCTACACATAGAAATTTAGATTCAATGAAAATCCTAAAAAGAGAAAAAAAAGGGTTTATTATTCCACAATGGATTGATGATAAGCTAGTTGGTGAAGATTTTCTCAACCTCTACTATAGACACTCCTAAGGTGAGATTCTATTTACTATAATAATTCTCCCTCCGTAGGAGGAGAAGGTGGAACTTGTGAAAGAATAACTTACTAACATTCCAAATTTATTTTGTTCATGTCTAGAGTTAAAGAGACTCTCTTTCTATGACAATAGCTAGAATGATTTAGTTTTAAATATTTAATGATTTTCTTTTTGTGGGTTTAATTTTTACTATCAAAATCAAATTTTCTTTATTCTTAAGTTACAAGGAGTAGTGTTGAAAAGAGTGGATCTAGAGTCAATGTAGTTTATCTTTTGGTTTAATGATTTTATATCTAAGAAAAAAATATATTTGAATATAAATTTGTGTCATTTTATGACACTTTATTTTATGAGTTATCTATTTTTACAATTTACATGATTGAAAATGTTGATGTTGGTTAATATGTAAGTTCTTGAAGCCAATTAAATTTATGAGTCATGATAGTTTAATATTATTGGTTTCTTTCTATCTACAAAACGGGTTAATTTTAGGCTTTTGGTTCAATGAGGTAGTTGAAAGTGGTGGGTTGAATAATAAGGGATTTAAAATGGTTATTTTTAGGAATGGGCATGAATTTGTTACATGGTTTCAATTTGAGTTTTGTGTCATGAAATTTGGCTTGGTTTTTGTTTGATCAATAAGTATGCTTTGAATTCTTGTCATTCAAGTTATTATATGGTATTTCAAATTGAATATGGATTTAGGATATGGTTTTGTGCTTTAAAATCTAGGTTGATTTAGTTTTGATTTAATTTTACATTTTTGATTCAAAATAGTAGAATGGAATCTTCACATAATGGTTTTAAAATGTTGTTTTTCCAAGTGATTATGGATTTGAAATGTGTTGTGTAATTATTATTTTAATATTTCAAATTATTAATTATTCATTAATGTTGTTGCATATTTTTCACTTAGAAGGATGTAGAATATGATATCAGGGTCTTATAGGATTTGAAGCCTACTTTTAAATTTTATTATAGACAATATTTATCTCAAATGAGAATTATTGATTTGGAATGTTAGTGTTTGATGTAGGAGCACCCAATGGTGTAGGGAAATCTTGCATCACCCAATTTTTTTTTTCTTTATTTTCTTTAGTTGTTTTGAGTCCCATAATGGCACTTAAGGGTTTTAAGACTGTTAGGCATGAAAAATAGCGAAAAAAGGCATTTACTATTTTTAGTAAGTTGGCCTGAACGGGCTTTGTATGGACGTGAAAATTTACCCCAAGGAGCAGAGCTGAAAAAAATTTCCGGTCGTGAAAGAATCACCTCAATACCTTGCACGGTTTGGGAGAAATTAAAGTTTATGTCCCGAGAAATTTCTCCAATGCAGCTTCAAATTCAGATATAAAACTTTAGAGGCCTCAAAATAGCTCAAAAAGTGGCCGAACCAACCTATAGTGGGCTCATGTGTTGTAGAGCTCATCGAGAGCTTTCCAACGATATGCAATAATAGCAAATTGGACACCTAGATCAAAAGCTATAGCCCCACGAAGTTGGTCCTCAAAAAAGTGAATTTCATAAAAAAAATTTCGTAGGCCAGAAATCAAACAGTGGGACATTTGGTGCTAGAACAAAAAGGGGAAATTTGAACTTTCTAGAACATTCTAGTGCAGTTATTATGGAAAATAAAAAGGGTTAATGTGTGGGAAAATAGGTGGAGAATTGGGCTAACCTCCATAATAGTAGTGCCTTCGGTAACTTTCATTTTGATTAGGTTGCCTCAAAGACAAGTACAACTATGTCCTAAAGCGGAAACAAACACAGTTTATTTCCCACAATAATCCTTCTGAGAGAATCGCATGTAAATTCAACAGCAAGCAAAGACAGATTCTAGAAACATAATCAACACAGATGAAAGATAAGACAAAAATCATAACACAAAGATTTACGTGGGGAAAATATTCTCGGATAAAAAACCCCACACTCCAAAGATTGAGCCATTGTATTATTCAGCAACAGAACGGGTACAATACAAATTCAGGCTCATAGCCTCTTTAGAGATTCATCTTGTTCATTCTGGAAACAACTGGTAGCAGCTGGTCAACACATCGGACCATACAACCTTCACACTGTTACAATACCCTCACATAGTATACAGTGCAGATCAACAGGAGAGATCAAACATGATACATGATCAGAAGAGATTCCAACAGAACCCTGTTTCTGTCTTCTTCTCCTTCGGCCTCATGGCCTCGACCTTTCAACCAGCCACTTGGCTCTCTCTCTTCTTCTCTTCAGCTCTTTCTGACTTAACTGCACAGAATGTCCAGTGCATACATATATGCATTCGTTCTCAACAGGCTCAATGAAACAGTTCATTTCCAACTGTCAGATCATAATTGTCGATCATCCAGCTCAACATCATTATCATCGAAGATGTTTACACTTCCTCGGTTCAACAAACGGTTCACATTCTGCCTTCTCTGATAGGTCTAAATTGCACCACGTAGGACGATCTTCCAATGGTCAAAGGCATTCAACCTTTGTTGGCATATCGGTGAGACACTAACAGTGTCTCCCCGATGGCACAAAGTCTTCATATCGATATCGGCGAGAGTTTCCTCATCGGCAAGACTCATACCGAATTCCACAAGTCATATCGATCTCAACTTTTCCATCGGCAAGAATTTTTCGTTCGCTAAGAGGTTTCGCCGAGTCTCCTCAAGTTTCATCGAAGCACCTAACAGTCAGCAAGACATTCGTCTTTCGCCAAGACTTCACTCTGAGCAAACATGTCTTACCAAGTCGGCAAGACTTTTGACCTTTTCCAAGACCTTTCACCGAGCGCTCATGTCTTACCGAGTCGGCAAGACATTTGACCTTCGCCAAGACCTTACACCGGTCGAACATGCCATACTGAAGCACCCAAGAGTCGGCGAGACTTATCGCTTTCACCAAGACATCTCAATGAACATAACATGTAATCCCGAAGACTATCAATGAGACTCTCCAAGTCGCAAAAGACTTCACACCGAAGTCTTTTGTCACCGCAAAGGCACAAACTCCCATTGGCGAGACCTTTCTTCATCGCTGAGACTTCTCCTTGAGACCCTTGTGTTATCCTGATAGCCATTTGATATCGGTGAGACTTTCACCAGTCGCTAGGACTTCTTACCGAAACAAGCCTTTCGACCAAGGGTCTCCCCAACATCGCTTGTCACTCAGAGTCTTACCGAACCCTTCATTACCTATTGTGAGACATCACCCTGTCGCCAAGATTTCATCCCGAAACACATGAGTTTCTCCAATGACTTTAGAAGATAACTATTGGTGAGACATTCATATCAGTAAGACCTTATACCGAAACATAACCCTTTCAGCCAAGTCTCCCCGATATCCGATAGACACCAATTGTCGGCCAAACATCTCCTAGTCGCCAAGACTTCCTGCCGATAGGAGCAAGTCATACCGATTATCACATTGGCCAGACAGACCAAAGGTCACACTGGTATCAGAAAGACTTCCTATCATCACTGAGACATCATTCTGATAGTCCAAGTTATGCCGAAGGTTTCAGATGCCGATCACCAAGACATTTAGGAGGTCACAGCGATAGTTCAGGAAACTAGCAAATCGTCTAGACAACATGAATGTCACAATGACCATGTTTTCTCAGAAGTTTCAGCCTATGAGATTGAGGCATCAATCCCAACAGTTAAGTGGGGGTTATAAAAGGTGGCCCTGATGTGCAGATTGTGGCTCTGAATAGTAGATTTTCTTTTCTGAGTTTATTTTGTTGTAATGAATCAAGCCCATGAGGCTGTAGCATGTAAGTTTTGAATTTGTAATTTCATTATCTAAAAATAATTGAAAATGGGTTATTTTTCTGTCTTGCATTTTATGTGTTGGTGTCTATTGTTGTGATTTGTGTGGTTTCAGGCAGCTTGGTCATCATCAAGTGGTATCAGAGCAGGAGTTCCTGAGCCTGTAATAGAGCGTTAAACGTGAGGTAGTTGCAGCAGGACCTGTGAGTGTGGGTTGAGTTCAAGATGCCTCCAAAACTTGCCCAGTATGGCAGAGGTAGAGGCTGAGGTGGTGGAGGAAGAGATCCACCTAGAAGTGAAATCAGAGCCCTTAGAAGGAAATTAGAAACCTTGCAACAAGAGGTTCGAAGAAGAGATGTTCAACGAGACAAGATGATAGTGAAGATGAAACGAAAGAGGAAATGGAAGAGTAAGAGTAGGATCCAATGGATCCTGGAGAAAGAAGATTGCTACGAGCGATCTCAAGCATTGGGAATAGACCTAAAATGGAGGTTTCAACTTTTAGTCAAAATCTAAAACCTGAAGAATTGATTGATTGGATCAATGACATGGAGGAATTTTTTGAGTTTGAGGAGATTGAAGATCCTCACGGAGAGGTTTAAAAGAAAAAATTAAAAGTTCATGCTAGTATATTGTGGAAAGAGGTCCAGTTAGAAAGAGGAAGACAAGGGAAAGATAAAATTTTCAGATGGGATATAATGGTGTCAAAATTGAAGAAACAATTTATTCTAGTTGATTACAAATTAGAGCTCCTCAAGAAGATGCAGAGCCTGAGGCAAGGTACAAGGACAATGAAACAATACATAGAGGAATTTCACAAGGTCCTGATTTAGATAGGACATTCTGAGGCAAATAAGGAGAAAGTTGCTTGTTATATTAATGGGTTGAAGCTGAGCATATAGGAAGAATTGACACTGGTAAGAATGACCACCATTGAGGATGCTTATCAGTTTTCTCTAAAGGTTGAAGAACGGTTGAACAAGAGGTTTGAGAACAAACAACAAGGTGGAGGCCGTGGAGGAAAGACTGGTGGGCAGTCATATGGAGGTTGAAATGAAGATCAAAAGAAGGGTGAAGGTGCCAGTAGTAGCCAAAACCAAAAAGGAGATAACACCTACCATCCTCGTAATCAGAACAATGGAGACCAAAGAGGAAGAGGAAGATTTGGACGAGGACCAAGAAGAGGAGGCTTTCATGGAACCTGTTTCTAGTGCAGAGAAGGACATAAAGCTTACGAGTGTCCTAAAAATCAAGGAAAGACAAATCAAAGACCTGAGGGTAATGCATGAGTTGCATATGTAGATGAAGATGCTGAGTCCTCCCATTCCAAGGAGGAAAAAATAAGAGAGGTTCTTGTTACTAGAAGAGCCTTGCTGAATGAGAAGGAACCAAATCAAAGGAAGAATTTGTTTCACACCAAATGTAAGTGTGAAGGTAAAGTTTGCAATGCTATTACTAATGGAGGTAGTACTGATAACCTTGTTTCAAAAGAAATGGTTAGTAAGTTGTGGTTGGAGAGAATAAGGCATCCAAACCCATAACAGATTGCTTGGTTGTAGGACCATAAAGCCTTGGTAAATGAACAATGTTTGGTAAAGTTCAAGATTGGAAATTACCATGATGAGGTATTGTGTGATATTATGCCTATGGATGTTTGTCATTTAATGATAGGTAGACCATGGCAGTTTGATCGACAAGTAGTACATGATGGACATGCCAAAACCTATTCTTTGACAAAGGATGGGGTTCGTCACAAGTTGAAGACCTTGAAAGAGGCAAAGAAAAAGGTATGTAGTAATGCAAGAATTTGTTTGGTTGATGGAAGAAAGTTCCTAGAAGGTATGAGGCATGAACATATGTGTTTTGCATTGATCTCTAGAATTGATAAAGAAGATACTACTGAGGTACTTGTAGAGGTTTCATATTTGTTGAATGAGTTTCAAGCTATTATTTTTGATAACGTACCTAAAGGTTTACCTCTAGTGAGAAAGATTAGTAATTAGATGGACTTGATTCCTAGAGCTAGTTTTCCAAATAAGGAAACTCATCATATGAATCCAGCAGAGAGTGAAGAGTTGAATAGACAAGTGCATGAGTTGTTGCGAAAGGGTTTGATCAGAGAGAGTTTGAGTCCATGTGCAGTACCTACAATACTAGCACCAAAGAAGGATAGGGAATGGCAGATGTGTACAGATTCTAGAGCCATCAACAAGATCACCATCAAGTATAGATTTCCCTGGCTGAGAATGGATGACATTATGGATTGTTTGAGTGGAGCTGAGTACTTCACAAAGATAGATTTGAAGAGCAGATATCACTAGATCTAGATTAGAGAAGGAGATGAATGGAAGACAACCTTTAAAACCAAGGAGGGCTTGTACGAATGGTTAGTCATGCCTTTTGGGCTAACCAATGCACCAAGCACATTTATGCGGCTTATGAATGAGGTATTGAAAGAGTTTTTAGGAAAATTTGTAATTGTTTATTTGGATGATATTTTGATCTTTAGGAAGACATTGGAGGAGCACTTGATGCATATCCGAAAAGTTTTTGAGAAGCTAAGGGAGGAGAAGTTGTTGATTAATTTAAAGAAATGTAGTTTTGTGAGGAGAGAGTTGGTGTATCTAGGGTTTTTTGTCTCAATAGAGGGTCTTAAAATGGATCTAGAGAAGGTGAAAGCTATCATTGAATGGCCTACCCCAAGGAATGTTACAGAGGTAAGATCATTTAATGGTCTAGCAAGTTTTTATAGAAAGTTTATGAAGAATTTTAGTAGTATTTGTGCACCTCTAATTGAAGCAATGAGAGGGGATAGAAAAGAGTTTAAGTGGACTACATGAGCAGCCAAAAGTTTTGATATGTTGAAGAAGAAAGTTACAAAGCAACCTGCTTTGGCATTTCCAGATTTTAATAAGGTCTTTCAGGTAGATTGTGATGCTAGTGGCACTACCATAGGAGATGTTTTGAGTCAAGAAGATAAGCTTATTGCCTATTTTAGTGAGAATTCAAATGATGCTAAGAAGAAATATTTTGTCTATGATCAAGAGTTTTATGCTATAGTTCAGGCTTTGAAGAAATGGAGACACTATTTTTTGCCAAAATAATTTTTTTTATATACTGATCACTAGGCTTTACAATATCTCAAGAGTCAAGGAAAATTGAATTAAAGGCACTTAAAATGGGATGAGTTTTTGTAAAGTTACACCTTTGTTTGAATTAGAGGAATGGAAGGTCAAACAAAATTGCAGATGCCTTTAGTAGAAGGAAAAATTTGTTGATAGAAATGAATATAGAGGTTGTTGGGTTCAATGAACTCAAGAGTTTGTATCCAGAAGATCCAAACTTTGTAGAAGCTTGGAAGGCTTGTTTGGAGCCTGTTACATTGGATAGGATGAGATGGTTGGATTTCTTAATCCAAGATGGGATGTTGTTTAGAGGAAGCCAATTGTGCATTCCAAGGAGTTCTATGAGAGAGAATCTAATCAAGGAGAAGCATAGTGGAGGATTGGCTGGACATTTTGGTCGAGATGAGACCATTGCTCTAGTCAATGAGAATTATTATTGGCCACAGTTACAACAAGATGTGAAGAAGTTTGTACAAAGTTGTAGAGTATGTCAGATGGTGAAAGGAACAAGTCAGAATACTGGATTGTATCAACCATTACCTATACCTGAGAGGCCATGGGAGGATATTTGCATGGATTTTGTTCTTGAATTGCCAAGGACACAAAGAGGGCATGATTCCATATTTGTGGTGGTGGATAGATTTTCAAAGATGGCACATTTCATTTCTTTTGATAAGACTAGTGATGTTGTTCATGTTGCAGAGTTGTTTTTTAGAGAGGTCTTGAGACTACATGGCCTACCAAAGAGTATAGTTTCAGACAGAGATACTAAATTTGTTGGTTATTTCCAGAGGAAATTATGGATAAAGTTGAAGACAAATTTTGAAGTTTAGTTTTGCACACCATCCACGGACAGATGGACAAACAGAGGTGGTGAATAGGAGTTTGGGTAACTTTCTTATATGCTTAGTAGGAGATAAGCCTAAGGAATGGGATTTGATTATACCACAAGAAGAATTTGCTTATAATAATTCTGTCAACTAGAGCACTTGTAAATCACCATTCCAGATTGTGTATGGGAGTAGTCTAAGAACTTCTTCTAAACTAAGAAAGATGGATATTGGAGAGAAGAGTAGTGCTAAGGTTGAAGATTTTGCTAAGCACCTAAATAATTTGCATGAAGAGGTGAAGAAACATATGAATAAGATGAACTCACAATATAAGGCTCAAACAGATTAGAAAAGGAGGTATAAGGAGTTCTAGGTAGGAGATGAAGTCATGGTTCATTTGCGAAAGGAAAGGTTTCTAGTTGGTACATGCAACAAGTTAAAGATGAAGAAGTTTGGACCATGTAAGATCCTGAAGAAGTATGATTTAGGAAATACTTATGAGGTAGAGTTTCCTAGTGGAATAAATATTTCTCCTATGTTCAACATTGCTGAAATGATAGAGTATCATGAAGGTGATATAGAGGAGGGGCCGATAAAAGAACAATAGAAAATTCCAGCACCTACTTTAGAGAAGGAAGAGATAGAAGACATCTTGAATAGCCATGTGGGTAGAAGCACAAGAAACATACAATATGCAGAGTACTTGGTGAAATAGAGAAGAAGGCTTGTTGAAGATTCATCATGGTTATCTAAGGTTGAGGTTAACTATCTTGGTTTCCCTCTAACTCCTAAGAAGTGACAGGGTCACTTTTCAAATTACCTTGGGTGTTTGATGTAGGAGCATCCAGCTATGTAGGGCAATCTTGCATCACCCAAAAAAAATGTTTTCTTTATTTTCTTTAGTTGTTTTGAGTCTCATGATGGCACTTAAGGGCTACAAGACTGTTAGGCATCAAAAATAGCAAAAAATGGGCACTTACTATTTTTATTAAGTCGGCCTAAACGTGCTTGTATGGATGTGAAAATTTACCCCAAGGAGCAGAGCTGAAAAAATTTTCAGTCACGAAAGAATCACCTCAATACCCTGCACGGTTTGGGAGAAATTAAAGTTTTCGTCCTGAGAAATTTCTCCAATGTAGCTTCAAATTTAGATATAAAACTTTAGAGGCCCCGAAATAGCTCAAAAAGGTGGCTGAACTGACCTACGGTGGGCTCAAGTGTTGTAGAGCTTGTCGAGAGCTTTCCAATGATATGCAATAATAGCAAATCAGACACTTGGATCAAAAGTTATGGCCTTACGAAGTTGGTCCTCAAAAAAGTGAATTTCATAAAAATTTCTTCTTAGGACAAAAATCAAATGGTGGGACATTTGGTGCCAAAACAAAAAGGGGAGATTTGAACTTTCTAGAACATTCTAGCATGGTTATTGCAAAATATAAAAAGGGTTAAGTGGGGGTTGTAGAAGGTGGCCCTAATAGTATAGATTGTTGCTCCGAACAATAGATTTTCATTTACGAGTTTATTTTGTAGTAATGAATCAAGCCCATGAGGCCCTAGCATGTAAGTTTTGAATCTGCAATTTCATTATCTGAAAATAATTGAAAGTGGGTTATTTTTCTATCTCGCATTTTCTGTGTTGGTGTCTATTATTGTGATTTGTGTGGCTTCGGGTGGCTTTTCCCTCATTAGTGTTAGTGTTAGTGTTATGTTTATTTTATTTTTATATTTGGTTTAGTTTTTAATTATAATTTTGATTTAGGAGGCATGTACATCCATAACAACATAATGGAAGGGGTATTATGGTCAAATGTTGTAGTTGCAAGTACCTTGTTAAAAATGTATGCACAATGTAGAATTATAGAAAAGGTACATGAACTTTGTAAAAAAATTCTTCAGATAAATGTGGCCTCATGGAATGTCATGATTGTAGTATATGTTCAATGTAAGTTTATTGAAAAGGTCTTGTAATATTTTAAGCAAACACAACTAAAAATTGTAAATCTAGACTATTCAACCTTTGGTAGCATCTTCCCTACCTTTACTTAATTGAAGGTGGTTATTTATAAGATGTAGT
This sequence comes from Sequoia sempervirens, assembly GCA_007258455.2. NCBI lineage: Eukaryota > Viridiplantae > Streptophyta > Pinopsida > Cupressales > Cupressaceae > Sequoia > Sequoia sempervirens. The sequence continues at coordinate 141,035 of VDFB02073773.1, forward strand.
TCCAAGTGTCACTTTCAAACACCATATATTCAAAAGAACTTATGCAAAAAAATAATAAAGAAGAATTTATGAACAAATTTTGTCTTGAATAATTTTAAGTTATAATTAATTTTATTTATAGATTATATTATCTATGAGATTTGAATCTTGTTGTAGTTTATATTATGAATTTGACTAAAATGGCTCAAATTTCTAAATGTGTGAGGTGAAAATTCATTTTTAGAGCTTGGATTGTAATTTTATGATGCCATTCTCTCTAAATGCTAGGTTAATATTTTTATTTCCATGAGATAAAAATGGTTGTGGTGAGATATTTTAGCTCTTAGGGATAAGTTAATTTAATTAACTTAAAATTTTGTTTGGCCCTTTTTTTTGTGTATTATAGAAATGTAGAGACATACTTGAATCTTTTGGTGTGAATGGGGTGTTTTACCTAACTGGTTCATCACATAGGTCTTGTTCACACTAGCTACTTAAGTTTAAATAGGGTACAAATAAAATGATTATCACTTTATGTCTCAAGTCATAAGATTAAGACACATATCATAATATTATACAATCCTATGTCTCACTTTGGCCTATATAACCAAGGGGTTCCCTTTATATTCTCATCATTAATGACACCACTCTCATTGTTATCGTTTGCATCCTTTCATAGAATAGTATTATTCTCTCATATTTGATCTCTCTTGTACTTTCATTTAAGCTTGTAGATCTTTGGTGGCTACGCCTTTAGCCAAATCTTCCGTAGTATAGAGCATTCTATACCAACTCTTACAAAGTCCTTTCCTAATCTATGAATATTTTTTGGTGTTTAAATTTTTTTTTTTCTTGTGTTTATTTTAGAATGGGCCCTTTTAATAAGTTGTGCTCAAAATTCATATATGGAATAGAGTCTACATTGCATGTTTCACAAATAGGGAATTTCAAACTTTGTCTTTTACCTTTAAATATTATACTATAGCTTAAATTATTTGTCTACCCATTAATGAACCTCCTAGGTGTTATGATGTTTGATCAAGAGGGCACAACATTGTTTAAATATTTAAAGGTAATGTATTGCTTAAATACATTAAAAAAATTCCATATGGTTAAAGTATCAATTTTTTTCATCTATATGTTGTTGCAATGCAAGTTATGATTTTAACTATATCCTTGCAAGTTATGATTTTAACTATATCCTTGACATTAAGGCATGTTTGTTTGCACTCATCACACCATTACATGTGAGGTAAGTCCACATTTTTGTTTTGAAGTTTGAACATTAATAACATGATTTTACTTTTGATTTAAAATCCATGATGGTGGAAATTAAGGTAACAAGATCACCTATTTATTATTATAAAAAAAATTACTTCAAAATAATTTTAAATTTTCTTACAAACTTACAGTTAATCCTTAAAAAAGGTAATCTTTATAGAAATTATTACAAATTGTTTCTTGTATTGGATATTAGTTTTAGGGTAAAAGGTAAGGCAAGTTTTAAACAATTTTGGATTCATTTAAAAAATATATATTTTGACTAATTTTCTTCTATTCAATATTTTCCTTAGAGTTCTTTTAGTTTATATAATATCTAATTGAGAAGGAAATTGTAAGAATTCCCCAACCAATTAGAAAAACATGATGTTTATGACCAATTTTTTATTTTATAATTGATTTGAATAGCATTAACTTATTCTTGGATGACTTGTTTTTTATTGAAATTGATGCAGGAGCATCCAACAGTGTAGGGAAATCTTGCATCACCCCAAAAAATTGGTTTCTTTATTTTCTTTAGTTGTTTTGAGTCCTTGATGGCACTTATGGGGTATAAGACTATCAGGTGTCAAAAATAGTGAAAAACAGACACTTACTATTTTTAGTAAGTCGGCCTAAACATGCTTGTATGGATTGTTCGCAAAACAAGGACATACAACTAAGAGGGGGGGGTGAATCAGTTGTCAGAAAATGATAAAATTTTCAAACTTTACTTAAGATATGATGAATAAGCAATTAACCATAAACAATTAACTCATCAGAGAGACAAATAACACCAAGTTTTTTTTACATGGAAACCCTATTGGGGGAAAAACCATGGTGGATGTTATTCCACAAGATTATACCCTGTTAAAAGTATAATGAAATAAATGAAGGGGAATGCACATGTATTCAGGCACACTGCCTAAAGCTCATTGCTCAATTACAAAAGAGGCTCACTACCCAACAATACAAAATAGGATTAAAATCTAGAGGCTATGAACTGAAAAATTAGCTTCTGCACAAGCCTGATTACAATTCCAATCAAGCACATAAAACTCCTTCTCTTTTCACTCTTCACATTTCATTTGATCTTCTTCACACTCTTCTCTGCAATCAAATGATATTCACACATACACACATAAGAGCACACCCAACACACGAAGCACCTTTTCCATGCACTACACCGATGAAACAATCAAACTTATATATCCACATCATGAGATTTCATCAACTTAGTTGGCTAGGAAAATAAAACATATTTGCAATGTTGGCCCAAATTTACAAATAAACTTTTTAATGAAAATACACCAAGGTCGGCCACAACATAGTGGAGACCCAAATTAACAACTCCAACACAAAAATACTTTAGTTACTTCCTCAAAGATCCACAACTCGCTACCACCAACATGTTGGCCAAGAACAAGAAAAACTGAACATACACAAGAAAAATTTCTGACCACGAGCACACCGATCAGTGTGGACATACCAAAAAGATAGAGCACGGTCTAGAAACATCCAAGAGCACCAAGAAATAGCAAAGAAACATATGCAACCACTGATATTTCCAAATCACAAAAAATTTACTCAGGAACACTGACAAAGACCACAAAACACCGTCAAGCCACAACATGATCAAATCTATATGTGGACCTCTAAAACTTCTGGTAGATGATCTAGATACACTCAACATAAAACCCTTTAATCCACATCATTTGAACTTCAAAGTACAAAACAAGACACCTTCATGACTTGCATAGTTCCACTGGGACCTGGAACACTTTCTTTTACAATTTTCTCAATATCCTCGATATATATAGCCTCTAATACACCAAATGCTAATAGTGTTGACATCAATGACAACCACATATTAGCAACACATCCACAACATCCAAAAATCTTCCTCTTTGGCATTGATGGAAACACATGATGTGAAAAATACCATCAACCCAACACACTTTCTTTCCCTTTGGTTTTGACTCTTCTCCTCAATTTTTCTTCTACCTTTAAAAGGATTTTTCACATTGCACTTCTCCCCCTTTGACATCAATGGAAAAGGTAACCATACACACTCTAAACCACATATTTGCACATCTGACTACTCCCCCTAAGTATCAGCCATGGAGACATCAATCCAGATTAGAATATAGCAATGTAGCTCACAGATTGATGCAAGTAAATGCATCTCTTAGCTCCTATCAGGAGGGCTGATTACCCCTAGCATTCCTATGAGATACTCAAAAGTATCCTTTGGCAACAATTTAGTAAAGATGTCTACAATCTACTCTTTGGTAGGAACATACTCCAATCTGACTTCTTTCTCATTCACTTTCTCCCTTAAGAAGTGAAAATTGATTGATATATGTTTAGTCTTAGAGTGCAACACCAGATTCTTTGAAATATTTATTGCACTTGAATTGTCAAAGTATATGGAAATAGGCTCTTCATATACCACCCTGATATCTTTCAACATTTGTTTCATCCATATTACTTGAGTACAATTGTTTGCATCAACAATATATTCTGCTTCAACAATAGATAGAGAAATGGAATTCTGCTTCTTGCTCAACCAGGATACCAACTTCTTCCCTAGGAAGAAAGCACCACCACTAGTAATTTTCCTATCATCTACATCTCCAACCCAATTCACATCAGTATATACACTCAAAGTGAGATAATCATCCTTTGGATACCAAAGTCCAAAGTCAACTGTTCCTTTTAGATATCTAAAGATTCTCTTGACGGTGATTCTTTGGATCGGCACGAAATCTATGACTCCCTTGTTCATAATATCTGGTCTAGTTTGAGTTAAATAAAAGCAATCCTTTGATGTTGACTGTGTCAGTTTGATTCTTGTAGGAGAATCATCGTTACGTGTTAACACATCTCCAGGATGCCATGGGGTACCAACATGCTGAATATTCCATCCCAATTTCTTTAGTAGCTCTCTCACATATTTGGACTGAGATATGAAAATTCCCTTGTCTAACTGGGTCACTTGTAATCCTAGAAAGAACTTCATCTCTCCAATCATACTCATCTCAAATTCATCTTTCATCTCATCAACAAAATTCATACATAGATTGTCATCTCATCCAAAAATGATGTCATCAACAAAGACTTCTATAATTAACTCTTTATCATGATCGAATTTGAAATATAAGTTGCTATCAGTAGTACCTTTAGTGAATCCAAGCTTCAATATGTATTTGTACAATCTAGCATACCAGGCTCTGGGGGCTTGCTTAAGTCCATATAGAGATTTCTTCAGGCGGAAAACCATATCTTCCTTGTTAGCTAGTTGAAATCCATTTGGTTGTTCAATCTATACTTCTTCTAGTTCTCCATTCAAAAATGCTGACTTCACATCCATATGCTAGAATTTATAGTCCTTGTATGCAACATAAGCAAGAAATAATCTAACAGCTTCAATTCTAGCAATAGGGGCAAAAGTTTCTTCAAAATAAACACCTTCCATCTGAGAATACCCTTTACATACTTGTCTTGCTTTATTCCAGACCACTTCACCTTGTTCATTCAGCTTGTTCCGAAACACCCATTTAGTACCAATCAAATTTTTGTCTTTAGGTCTGGGAACCAGTATCCACGTGTCATTCTTTTCAATTTGTGTCAACTCATCCTTTATAGCTTCTATCCAATGTTCATCTTGGTAGGCTTCAGTGACATTTTTAAGTTCAATCTTGGAAATCAGTCAGTACTCTTCTGCAATCTTCCTTCTAGTTTGCACTCCTTTATTCTTATCTCCTATAATTTGGTTTTTAGAATGATTTAGCTTTACATACCTTGGATTTTTAAAATTTTCTTGAAATTTTGATTCTTCTGATCTTCCTTTTGCACTTTCACTTGTTTGTGCTTCTTGACTTACTTGATTTACCTGAACGAATTAAGGTTGCTTTGCTAGAACATATGGAATAATCTGAAGTAGATTTGGTGTCCAAACATTTTTACCTTTGCTTGTATTATCTTCATCTGAATCATATCCACAATATCTAGATGATTTAGCATAATCCTCATCAACTCTGACATTTGCACTTTCAACCATCTTTCTTAGTCTTCTATTATAGCATCAGTAGGCCTTGCTTTTAGTAGAGTAACCTAAAAAGATTCCTTCATCGCTTCTTGCATCAAACTTTCCTATATCATCATCTCTCTTGATATAACATTTGCTTCCAAAGATCTTGAAATATTTAATAGTAGGCTTGTAACCAAACCATAGCTCAAAAGGGGTCTTACTAAAATTTCCATTAACATTTACCTAGTTTAAAGCGTACACAACAATGCTTATAGCTTCACTCCAATAGGTTTGGGGCACATTTCCTTCTATCATCATTGTTATAGTAGCATCCAAAATTGTTCTATTCTTTCTTTCTACAACTCCATTTTGTTGAGGGGTTTAGGGAGTAGATAAATGTCTTCTGATTCCATCTTCTTCACAAAAAGAATTGAACTCCCTGGAGGTGAACTCACCACCTTTGTCAGATCTCAGCCACTTGATTTTGAGACCTTTCTCATTCTCTGCCATAGCCTTGAAACTTTTGAACTTTTCCAATGCTTCACATTTTTCTCTTAAGAAGGAAACTCAAATCATTCTAGAGTAATCATCAATAATCAATATAAAGTACATTTCACCATGAATACTTCTGACTCTAGAGGGACCACATAGGTCAGTATGTAGTAGCTCTAGCAAATCATTTGAATGAAACCATTTTCTCTGGAAGCAGACTCTATTATGTTTTGATGAGGGCGCAGCCCGAGACTTAGAAAATAACCCACAAACAAGAGAATAATTTTATTATTTAGAAAATGGAGCTTCTTACATGCGGAGGATCTCAAATCCCCAAGTTCTACAATACATGCGAGTTACA
>VDFB02073773.1:152056-176336 GCA_007258455.2 Sequoia sempervirens
CCCACAAATAAAAGAATAATTTATTATTCAAAAAATGGAGCTTCTTACATGCGGAGGATCTCAAATCCCCAAGTTCTATAACACATGCGAGTTACAGAAAGCTACGGAATCACCCTTTCGCAATATGCGATCTTGTCCCCAAAAAGTTACCCAAAAATTAGAAACCCGCCCATAAATAGAGCTCCTCTTTAGTTTGGAGCCAAAACAACATTCAAATTTGAGTTTAGGCAGTTTAGCGCAAAAAAATTACAACTTGAAGTTCAAATTTCAAAAGAACATTTGCAATTGTATCTTCTAGAAAGTGCGCCAACTTCTCGAGGCCATAACTTTTGATCTGAGACTCTGATTCGTGAACCGTTGGAAAGGTCTCGAAGTCAACAATGTGCTCAAAATCCGCTACGCCGATTTTGGTAAGTTTCAGGGCTGATCTGAGAATTCTAAGTGCCTCAAATCTAACTTAGAAGATTTTCAGGTGCAAATCTAGGAAACTAAAACTACAATATCTTTCCACCCAGGAATAGAAAATAAAAACCATAAATTGGGAATTTCATTATGATGAAAAGGGTATCCAAAAATGTAAAAACATCTAAAAATTGAGAAACTTGAAATTTAACTATTTTTGGGTGATGCAAGATTGCCCTTACACCACTGGATGCTCCTACATCATGTTTACTCATTTGACACTCCTTACAAATTGTGCTAGCAGGCTTCACTAACTTAGGTAGATCTCTTACTACTTGAGTGGAACTTACTTTGACAATGTTATTGAAATTTACATGACACAACCTCCTATGCCACAACCAGATTTCATCTACTTGAGCAATTAAACAATTCCCACTAGCAATGAGAGGGGATAGAAAAGTGTTTAAGTGGACTACAGGAGCAGCCAAAAGTTTTGATATGTTGAAGAATAAAGTTACAGAGCAACCTTTTTTGGAACTTCTATATTTCAATAAGGTCTTTCAAGTAGATTGTGATGCTAGTGGCACTACCATAGGAGATGTTTTGAGTCAAGAAGGTAAGCCTGCTGCATGTTTTAGTGAGAAGTTAAATGATGCTAAGAATAAATATTATGTCTATGATTAAGAGTTTTATGCTATAGTTCAGGATTTGAAGAAATGGAGACACTATTTGTTGCCAAAATAATTTGTTTTATATACTAATCACTAGGCTTTACAATATCTCAATAGTCAAGGAAAGTTGAATCAAAGGCACTTAAAATGGTATGAGTTTTTGCAGAGTTATACCTTTTTTTGAAGCACAGGAGTGGAAAGTCAAACAAAGTTGCAGATGCCTTGAGTAGAAGGAAAAATTTGTTGATAGAAATGAATATAGAGATTGTTGGGTTCAATAAACTCAAGAGTTTGTATCTAGAAGATCTAGACTTTACAAAAGCTTAGAAGGCTTGTTTGGAGCCTATTACATTGGATAGGATGAGATGGTTGGATTTCTTAATCCAAGATGGGATGTTGTTTAGAGGAAGCCAATTATGCATTCCAAGGAGTTATATGAGGGATAATCTAATCAAGGAGAAGCATAGTGGAGGATTGGCTGGACATTTTGGTCAAGATAATACTATTGCTCTTGTTAGTGAGAATTATTATTGGCCACAGTTACAACAAGATGTGAAGAAGTTTGTACAAAGTTGCAAAGTATGTCAGATGGCGAAAGGAACAAGTCAAAATACTAGATTGTATTAGCTATTACCTATACCTGAGAGGCCATGGGAGGATATTAGTATGGATTTTGTTCTTGAATTGCCAAGGAAACAAAGAGGGCATGATTCTATATTTGTGGTCGTGGATAGATTTTCAAAGATGGCACATTTCATTCCATGTCATAAGACCAATGATGCTATTCATGTTGTAGAGTTGTTTTTTAGAGAGGTGGTGACACTTCATGGTCTAACAAAGAGTGTAGTTTTAGACAGAGATACCAAATTTGTTGTTTATTTCTAGAGGACATTATGGAAGAAGTTGAAGTCATATTTGAAGTTTAGTTCTGCACACCATCCACAAAATGATGGAAAAATAGAGGTGGTGAATAGGAGTTTGGGTAACCTGCTAAGATGCTTAGTAGGAGATAAGCCTAAGGGATGGGATTTGATTATACCACAAACAAAATTTTCTTATAATAATTTTTTCAATAGGAGCACTAGTAAATCACCATTCCAGATTGTATATGGAAGTAGTCCAAGAACTACTTTTGAATTGAGAAAGATGGTTAAGGGGGAGAAGAGTAGTGCTGAGGATGGAGATTTTGTTAAGCACTTGACAAATGTGCACGAAGAGGTGAAGAAACATATCAATAAGATGAACTCACAATATTAGGCTCAGGTAGATAAAAAAATGAGGTATAAGGAGTTCTAGGTTGGAGATGAAGTCATGGCTCATTTGTGAAAGGAAAGGTTTCCAATTGGTATATACAACAAGTTAAAGATGAAGAAGTTTGGACCATGCAAGATCCTGAAGAAGCATGATTCATGAAATGCTTATGAGGTAGAGTTTCCTAACAGAATAAACATTTCTCCTATGTTTAACATTGCTGATTTGACATAGTATCATGAAGGTGATATAGAGGAAGGATCGATAAATGAACAACTGAAAATTCTAGCACCTATGTTAGAGAAGGAAGAGATAGAAGAAATCCTGGATAGTTGTGTGGGTAGAAGCATGAGAATTAGGCAATATGCCGAGTACTTGGTGAAATGGAGAGGAAGACCTGTTGAATATTCATAATGGTTTTCTGAGGCTGAGGTTAACTGTCTTGGTTTCCCTCTAACTCCTAAGAAGTGACAGGGTCACTTTTCAAATTACCCTGGATGTTTGATGTAGGAGCATCCAACAAGTGTAGGGAAATCTTGCATCACCCAAAAAAGATGTTTTTTTAATTTTCTTTAGTTATTTTGAGTCCCATGATGGAACTTAAGGGGTATAAGACTATCAGGTGTCAAAAATAGCGAAAAAAGAGTACTTACTATTTTTAGTAAGTCAGCCTAAACAGGCTCGTATGGATGTGAAAATTTACCCCAAGGAGCAGAGCTAAAAAAATTTTTGGTCGCGAAAGAATCACCTCAATACCCTGCACGGTTTGGGAGATATTAAATTTTCTGTCCCAAGGAATTTCTCCAATGCAAGCTTCAAATTCAGATATAAAACTTTAGAGGACCCAAAACAACTCAAAAGGTGGCTAAACTGACCTACAGTGGGTTTCACGCATTGTAGAGCCCGTTGATAGCTTTCTAATGATATGCAATAATAGCAAATCAGACACTCATATCAAAATTTATGGCCTCATGAAGTTGGTCCTAAAAAAAGTGAATTTTATAAAATTCTTTCTAGGCCAAAAATCAAATGGCAGGACTTTTGGTGCCAAAACAAAAAGGGGAAATTTGAACTTCTAGAACATTCTAGGGTGATTATTGGGAAAAATAAAAAGGGTTAAGTGGGGGTTGTAGAAGGTGGCCCTGATAGTGTAGATTGTGGCTCCAAATAGTAGATTTTTCTTTTTTAGAGTTGATTTGTTGTAATGAATCAAGCCCATGAGGCTATAATATGTAAGCTTTGAATTTGTAATTTCATTTTTTGAAAAATAATTGAAAATGATTCATTTTTCTATCTCACATCTTCTGTGTTGGTATTTTTTGTTGTGATTTCTATGGGTTTGGGCAGTGTCCCCCTCATCAGAAATAGAACATAATATTATGTCTTTACAACATTGATGGTTTTATGGAGCCACCGTCCATGGACAACAAAGGGAAGAATGTGGTGGGGAGAGATTCCAAGGGGGATACTATGGTTGCTGCTACAGTGGAGACTGGGGTTGAAAATACCAACATTAGGAGATCTGGTAGGTTGGCTATAAATAACAAGAAAGTGCAGATTAGTGAAATTTCTTCTGATGAGGAGTGGTCTGGCAATAAAGGTAACGAGGATGTGGAAGAGTTCGAGGAAGAGGAGTTTGTTGAAGGGCCTAGTAAATTTTTTTATTTCAACAAAATTCTTAATGAGATCTCGGATTTCTGGTTCTATGACCCTCAAGATGTAGAGCGTGTTGAGTTTGCAAAGAATGTGGATAATGGAGAGGATTATAGTGTGCTATAGGAGTGGATGGTGAAGCTTGAGAAGAAGTTTTTGTGGCTTGACCCAGTTCATTGTCAAGCTGGTCCACTGTGTGACTAGCACCCTCTCTGTTGTGTTGAAGGACAAGATGGATAAGAAGGCTACTGAAGAAGGTCCCGAATGGGTTGGGGAAGATGTTGTCAACCTCCTCTCTCAGAATTAGGCAAATGCTAGTTAGTCTGTTGCTGCTTTGTCTGCGCGGTGTTACTGTCAACTATTAGTCTATTGTGTTTGTGGCTTTTTGGTTCATGGTTTTTGTTTTTTGGAATTGATCTTTTTTGGCCCATGAGGCTTATCATGTAAAGGGTACATCACCTTGTAAATGCTACTTACCTTATCAAAAACATTGATGGTTTAAGTCAAATATGATCTTTATGGTAGATTCCTTAGAGAATATGACAACATTTTTCTATTATTATTGCATAATTTAGACATGATTACAAATACTACACATACAATATTAAGAAATAAGGTCATAATTTATTTTCAAAAATACTAAGATCTATTCACACATCTAATTAGTTAAAAATTTAAGGGATAGGATGTACCTAAATAATAAGTATTTTTTAGACACATAGAGGGATAGATGATACACCAACATATTCTTTGCATTGATTTCTTTAAGATATAATATCCATATTATCATAATCATATGTATTGAATGATCTAGATTCAACATGCTTGTGACCAAACTACACATGACCATAAAAATCATGGCAATAAATGAATTGTTTTTTGAGAATTTTTTACATTTAAGTTGGTAGTATTCAATTCATCATTGCAAATGCTAGCACAAAGGAAAAGGACAAGTTTATATGGATTCAATTAGATATTTTATCCATTCAAAATTATCTCTATTATTGGTTTTAAACATATTTCTTATCCTTTATTCTATTTTTGTATTTTAGTATTTTTTAGATTGTTTTAAATTTGGATAAATAATTCAAGTGCTAATTACCTATTTCAAATTTTGTAGGCCTCTATTTTCAACAATATAAAGTATGATTTTTAAATCTTAGGAGGTAGATTTTTAGAATAATAGTAGACAACAATTAAAAATGAAAAATAATTATGTAACATTTTTTCTCTTTTTCATTATATGTAGGTTTCAGTTTAGAATAAGAAATACTGTACCAACCCTTTAGCCTAGATATGATCTCAAGTTGGGTTGAACATAATTTATCTATCAAACACATGAAATTAAAACTTCTTAAAGTTCACCAAAGGTATTGAGTTATAGGTTAAAAAAATCCTTTTAAATACTAATGTATGTTGGCAATATGTGTTGCCATTGATGTCAACTTGATGCTTAACAATATGTGTTTTCATTGTTGATGTCAACTTAAAGACAGTGTCATATTTGTATAGTAATGGATTTATGGTGTGATACCAACATTTAGGTGAGATGGTTTGACATGTATGAAGACTTGGGTTTAACCAATGTTTGAGGCAAGTTAGTCTAGAAGACCTTGTAGATGTATCCATAGCAATATGACAGTCCGAAAGTATGAATTATATATGATCAAGATTGTAACACATTAGTTCATGATTTGGTTGATAAGAAAGTCACATTGAATTATTTCTACATGTTCAAGGAGTTAGATGAATGAAAATTGAGTCTAAATTCATACTTGTGCAATTGGGAAAAGTTGTCTAAGGCATAAACTACATATTTTCTTAAGTCAGTGACTCTGTATTTTGGTCTACACTCTAGCGCATTGCATGTTCTAGTTGTGTGGTTTTGAATTTAAGTTTGGAAGTTAGAAAAGCAGTTCTTCCTACAATTTCATGTCATAAATATTTCTACAACAAGAGTTAGAAGTAACAGTTTTTCAAATTACAGAATAATAGAGTTAAGAGTCTTAGATGTTCTCCAGATTGCTCCGCATTCATCCGAAGTGATAGATATGGTTGTTTAGACTTGAGGATATGTTCAGATAGGTGTATGGGTTCATTTATATTTGTTTTAGATTTTTTGGTGAACCACAGGGCTATATCTTAAGTGTTGATGTGTCACAATCTGTTTGGAATGCTTTGTTCTTGTATATTTAGTAGGTTTCTTCTTTTGTGTTAACATATGATGATCAGATTCTTTAGAAGAAGGTTGTAAGGATTCTATTGATTACCTAAATTTTTCACATCTTGGTCTACGTGATGTTTTTGGTTTCTCCCTGATGGTGTAAAGATGAACAGTTGCCAATTTTGGTGGTGTCGATGTTGTTTGGGCTGACAGTCTGGTTTCCTTCATTTGTAGTTGATCCTAATTAATTAATTTATATTTGGATAATGTATTGTGATGTTTTTGGGTGCAGTTATGCCTTGATTTTATTTGAACTTATTGTGCTTCATGGTGCATATGTGTGAAGCTGACCTATTTAGTATCACTTGTTTCATTTTATAGGTCTTTTTGGAGCTGACCTAATTGGTGTTTTGAATTGTTGCAGAGGGTATTTATAGAAGAATAAAATAATTTGTGAATGGAAATGAGATAGAGTATGTATAATGTTGAATATGAAGTGTGTGAAGTCAATATGATGGATTAATTATGCAAAAAAGGGACTGCAACATCAACATATATTAGATGCTTCTTTTATAGTAGTTCATGTTCATACATTCTCATTGTAATATTCATATATCCTGCTATCAGACAGTGGGTCTCTGTAGTAGGTCTTTGTAATTTTTATCTTTCCCTGGGTTTGTGTGCCTTAGTACTACAAGTCCTTTGTATCTTTCCCTAAGTTTGTGCACCTTAGCCTACAAGTCCTTAGGCAGCGAGCCTTAAACAACATTATAATTTTTATAAATAGTGAGCTACATATATAGTGAGTTAACTCTCATTGTGGTTTTTCCCTCATTGGGGTTTTCATGTAAAAATATTGGTGTCCTTGTGTGGTACATGTTTTAATTTCTTCTCTTTTTTTAGTTAATGTGATTTGATGTTTAATCTACAAATGAAATTGTTTAAGTTTTAGTATATTCTGATTCATCCCCCTCTCAACATTTCAATGTGTTCAACAATTTGTATTAGATCCAAGTGCCTTTGAGGAGCCTAACTATTAAGGTAGATCCTACTCTTGAACACATGGGGTCTGAAGTAATGGTTAATAATATGTTTTCTCTAGAACCAGATCTAGAATCAATGGAACTTGAAGGTTGGGACATCAATCGTGAGAGGTAAAATCTTTCATTTATCATAGATTGACAAATATGGCATAAATTTATCAATGTTGAACAAATGAGATAATCCCTCTCCCTATGAAATTATTGAGCAAGCATAAAGGAAATAACGACATCAAACTAACATAAAATCATAAGCAACATAAGCATGACATTTATTCCTAAACTACTCAAACACCATCTCATAGGGGGATTGGTGCTACTTTGATGTGGAAAGTAGCCCTTTCCCAACCCCTTTAGATAAGCTAATGATAATGATGGACAAGATCATTTCTCCAATGAAGAAAGTGACCTTGCATGAGATGTAGATGAAATTGTTAAGATTGTGGAGTGGATGAACAAAATCAGATCTCCATGTGAAGAGAGTGACTTTGCATAAAGATTGTGGAGATTGTGAAGGATTTGCTTGAGGATGATGCTTGTATTTAAAGATTTTCAAAATGTTGAATGTTGAAGAGGGACCAATGTGGGATCAAAATCAAGCCAATGAATTGAGGACACTTGTCATCATGTGATTAGTTAATGTGTGTGCAAGATTTGGGAAGAGTGCCCAAGAGGGGGAAATTTTGAATTCAAATTTGCAATAAATTTTGAGAGGGGGACAAGAAAGGAGAGCAATAAATGCCCTGTTTGACTTGTCATGTTGAGAGAAAATGATGTTTTAATAAATCAATAAAATTGATTTATTGTGCAAGTGGCTAGGTCTAGATAATGCAAGTGGGATGGATTAGCCTTAGATTAGGATTAGATTAATTTAATGATGATTATGCTGATTTAATGCTGATTAACTGATTTGACTTTTTGGACTTTGGAAAATGATTTAAGATTTGATTTAAATGGCTTTTTTTATTTTAAATAACCTTAGGCAATGAGATTATTTAAATGGATGAAGGTGATGAATGGATCTAATGCAAATGTCTAGTTTAATTGATAAATGATCCTGATCGAATGCATAATGTAAAATTTGCATGTCTACAAATACATATGATTGTGAAGTAAATTTTGAAGGATAAATCCAATTTTCTCTTGAATATATAGATGGAGCAAGAACATTAAATATGAAATATTAGTGCATGCTTGAAAAATCAAAGAAGACAATTATCAAATTGAAGGCACAAGCTAGAGTATCAAAATAAGAAATTGACAAATTGAAAGCTCAAATGGAATGAGGAAAAGGATGTGATCTCTAATTTGAAAGTTAAAGTTGAAGAAGGCAAGAATATTGAGGATTTCTTGAATACCAAGCTTAATGATAAAGCAGTTGAATGTTCAAAGCTTGAGGAAGAAATTGTCACCCTGAGAAAAGAACTAGAAAAAGAAAAAGAAAAAATTGACAAGGATTTGAAATTGAAAGGAAGTTATAAAATTCTTAACGAGTTGATTAACTCTAAAAATCCATCAAAATAAAAATCTACTCTTGGTTTTGAAAAAGAGAAAAGTATTGTAACAAGTACATCTATAAACTTGTATGAGAATTTTAGAGTAGAGGGAAATTTTGAAACAAAGGAGGAGAAATCCTACACCAAAGAACCTAAGAAGGCATCCTCTAAAAATACAAAGAAAAATCAAGACAACAAGAAAGGTAGATTCATTCCTATCTGGAGAGAAAGAAGTTTCAAAGGTCCTCCACCTCCTAGACAACATGCCCCTACCAGGTTCAATCAATCTTTTCAATGTTATTCTTATTCTTGCAATAATTTTAGGACAAGGCTATTGAATGTAGAAGTAAGATGAGTCAAAACTCATTTAGGCCTCCAAGGTACAATGCTATGAATTCTTAATCATTTCATGGTTAGTGTTATTCTTGCAACAAGTTTGGTCATAAGTCTAATGAATGCAAAAATAAAGTAATCTTTGTGAATAAGAATAATGTTACGAGTTCTCAATCTTTCTATGGTTACTACTACACATATTAAAAAATTGGTAATATGGTTGGTGATTGTAGATCTAATGTGAGAAGAAGTGATTATGCTCCACAATTTAGTATCACTTACTACAATCACAATAAACCAATATGTTGGCAATTTGGTTGTTGTTGATCTTAAGAGGGTGATTAGAGAAGCAGTGGATTAGGATTTGGAAGTTTTGGTGATGACTGCTAGAGGAAGGAGCATGTTTTGTAATTTTTTCAAAATTGCTCAAAAAGTTGCAATGTTGTCATGACACTACAAAAGTGGCTTCCAATTTTCTGAGGTCAAAACAATATGTAGATTTGATATGGGTTTTTCAAGAGCTTCACAAAGGTGTAATTTGCAAGTCTTGATGACAAGTGGTTCCCTCATAAAGGAATTATTTCTTCTCTAATATAGAATTAGGGTTTTATAACTAAACCCTAAAGCTTGTAGTCATGGTGCTGAACATAATTTATATTTTGTCATTGTAGGTTGATTAAGTTACAACTTAAACCATTGAAGTCATTAGTGCAACCGTCCCCCATCCCTAGCATTACTGGCTTGGAAAATGTTCAACAACTATAATATTTCCTAAGTCATGCATAAAACATATTCCCTCAACTTGATCAACAACTATGATCAAGCCTTGTAGATCGATGGCCTCCTTGCCATCCCACTGAGATATGGTGGGTCCCTCATCTAAGCCCAATGATATAGTGGGATTGTGACATGTGTTAGGTGGGAACAGGTAAAATATGAAGTGATGGGAGTGGATGATGATGTGTGAAGATAGGTGGCAAAGAATGATTGATTGATATGTCAATTCACATCAATGTTGTAAATTACACGATGCTAACAAAGATGATAGATGGTTTTAGCTCGCCAACCCACTAAGATTTGGTAGCCCCATGTCTTTATCTTATAGGATAGTGATCTTGTGATTCATGTCATGGTGGACCTCACACTATGAAAGTTGCATGTGATGGAGATCGACAACGATTATCAAATAGATCTTTTATCTGATGGTTGTGTTTTAAAGTTGGGTGGTGAATTAGATCAATGGTGGTTATTTAAAGAGAATCAATCTAATGATAATGTTTTAAAGATGCCAAGATGAAAGGAGATCTAGGGGATCATGGTGCAAAGATTAAAGATCAACGACCTAAATTTAAAAGAAAATATTTCTCAACGGCTATGACTATGTGAATGCAGGCTGTGTCTAGTAGCTAACATAGTGAACAAAATTAATTGGTTCACCTAATCTAGTGATCAATTAATTGGAGATTTGATATGTAGGGTGGCAACACAGATTTCCAAGGAGATTGAGATCAATATTAGACCAAAAAAATTAGGAAGTGCATTAATTGCATATTAGGGTTAGGGTTTTTGAGGATGCCATGTTTAAAAAACCATAATTTGAATTTGATGGCGATTGGATTGATGAACAGTTAGATTCTTGAAGAAGACAATGGGAAAACACTAATAGAAGTTTTCAAATGAGTTGGACGATGGTGTATGGCTCAAACAAATGATTTCAGGTCAATGAAGTTATGAAAAACAAGACAATCAGAATTTGAATAAGTGTTGAAGCAACAAAGTGGTGTGTAGCATGTTGTAGAGAGAGAGATAGAGAGAGAGAGAGAGAAGAGAAGTTGAAAAAGAATGCATATGTGAAGGTTGAGTAGAACCTAAAAAAATTCAAAGGTTTCTATTAGGGTTATTATTCAAGGTGAAAATTTAAGGTGTGGAATAGAGAAAAGTGTAGAGCAGTGTGTTGACTTGCGGAAAGTTGTGTAGTTGCAAATCAAGTTGCAATATAGAATTGTGTTCAAAAGAAAATTTTTATTATCTTGTGTTGTAAATTTGATTGATGGGTTCCATCAGATTTCTAGGTAGGTACTCAGACTAGGGAGTGGGTGCTTCCTTGGAGTGGGTGCTCCTAAAACCATGGGATTGTTGTCTACTTAGGGTTGGTGCCCTTAAATATTGTAATCTAAACTTTTTATTGCAAGGTTCGATTAGGACAGTAGATCCAAGTAGAATTTCTCATTGTGGTTTTTCCCATCTTGGTTTTTCTACGTAAATTTTGTTTTGTGTGTGTACATGTTTATGTTTCTTCATATTAAGTTTTAATCTACACATAAAGAGCTTAAGGAATTAATTTGCATAAAAGTTCTAAGAGCTAAATTTTGAAGTGATCTACTAGTTCACTCCCCTCTTAGTAGATTTTTCTGTTCCAACAATTGGTATTAGAGCCCTAGGTTCCCTAGGAGAAGCTTAATCAGCTTGGGTAGATCTTGGGCTAGTGAACACAATGTCCAATCAAGAAAGTTCTACAAATAAGGCACCTTGATTTGATGGATCAGATTATGCTTTCTAGAGTGTTATGATGTAAACATATTTGGGATCTTTAGGGTTTGATGTGTGGATTCCATTTGTGAATGGATATACACCACTGACCATAGCTCCTATTGATATTGTAGGTAAGAAGGATTATGAAAATAATGAAAAATCAAATCATGCCATTCTCTATGGTTTGTATACATTAGTGTTTGTAAAATTATGCATTGTAAAACTACACATGATGTATGGGAGAATTTGAAAAGAATCTATGAAGGAGATGATAAGGTAAAATTATCAAAGTTGTAGATTCTTAGGGCCAAGTTTGAAAGTCTATAGATGAATGAAGAGGAAAAGATTATAGACCATCTGCTCAGGGTTGATGAAACAATGAACTCTATCAGAGGATTTTGAGAATAAGTCAAGGAATCAGTCATTGTTTAAAAAGTATTAAGGTCTATGTCATCTAGGTATGACTCTAAGATATCAGCAATAGAAGAAGCGAGAGAATTGGATAAAATCATTGTTGATGAACTACATGGCATATTCACTGCATACAAAATGAGAATGGATAATGGAGAGCCATCCAAAAGAGAAGATGCATTCAAGGCTGCAAATAAAGATAAGTTTGAAGCACCCAAGAGAGACAAGTTGTCTCTACATCAAAACATGAAGAGACTAATGGGGAAGAAGAAAACATTATCAAAAGACCAAGGAGAGGATCCAACAAGTATAAATTTATGTTACCCTTCAAGCGCTTTGATTGTGGTAAAATAGGAAAATTCACTTCTAAATGCCCCTATAGTAAGAAGGATAACTCTGAACAAGAAGGAGATTGTAAGATGAAGAAATCCTACTATCCTTAAAAGAAGAGCTTTGGTAAGAAGAAAAATATCTTGTACATTCAAGAGGAGAGCGAATCATCTGATGCTAGTGATAGTTTAGATGATGAACAAGATTGTGCATTTGTAATGAAGGAAGAAGAGGAAGAATTCCTCTTTATGGCCAAAGACTCTGCAAAAAAAAAGCATGGTATGGGTAAAAATCTTGGTGAAGAGGAAGCTGAAATAGATCTTGAGGGAGAATTCATCTCTACCTTAGAAGAAATTGACAAATTAAGAGATGAGGTTGAAGACCTAAAAAAGGAGAATAAGAAGTTAATTGCAAACCTTGAGGAATCCAATCCGATGGTAGTGATTTTGAAAATTCAAGTGGAGGAAGCCAAAAGAATGGAAGAAGTGGTAAAATCCAAATTATAATATGAAGTGGACAAACGTATGAAGCTTGAGGAAAAAGTAATTTCTTTAAGAAAAGAATTAGAGAAAGCCAAAGAGCAGGTTGAGAAAGGCCTAAAGCTGAAGGGAGGCTCAAATATCCTTGATGGATTATTGAGCATACAAAAGCTAGATAACAAGGAGAAATCCAGTTTAGATCTTGAAAAAAGGAAAGAGTTCCTTCACCAATGCTTCTATAAAGCTTTATGAAAGATTTAGAGTAGAAGAAAATTTTGCTTTAGATGGTAAGAAATCATGCAAGGAGGATTTCTTCAGAGAGGAGAAGAAGTTTGCTGAGGTGAAGAAATTTGATGAAGAAAAGAAGCCAATTGTAGAAAAGAAGAATAATCAATCAACTCCTGACCAATAGAAGAAGCAAAACACAAGAATAACTGATGTTGATGGATTTATGAGGGTGAGATATCTAAGGAATCCAAGAAAAAGAAGAACCCCTTATTCAGTTTAAGGAAATGCTATGACCAGGTACTCTTCATACTTCTATGGATATTTCTATAATTGTAATCAATTTGGTCATAGGGCTAGAGAATATAGAGTAGTTCCTAAAAGGATTACATAATTTGTAAGAAAATGACATTTTTCTCCTTTAATGGAGATGAGTGTAATGTGTTAAAATTTCAATAATTTTAGTCATATAGCTAGATATTGTAGAAGAAAATTCATTAGACCAAATGTTTAGTTTGAGAAAAAGAAAAAATATACCTACCAAGATGAAAAAGGAATCTAAGGTTCTTGAGAAAGAGGAAGAGAAGGTGGAAAAGAATCCTAAGAAAGTGTAGAAAGAAAAAGAGAAAAATCCCACATAATCAATGATTGCACAAACTGCACTCCATGCAAAGAAATAAAATTTGTGGGTAATTGATAGTGCCTACTCTAAGCCCATGATAGGAGACAAAAGAAAATTCATCCAACTAAGAAATGTAAAGAAGGATCAGTTAGCTTGGGTGATAATACTACTGTGAAGATCTATGGAAAAGGAATCTTGAGCATTGACGGAAAGAATCCTACAAAAGATGTCCTATATGTTGAAGGTTTGAAAAATAACCTTCTAAGTGTTATCCAAATGTGTGACAATGGATATAAGATTATATTCAATTCAGAAGGCTACAAGATAAGAAAGAATAGAAAGAAAATTTCACAAAGAGTAAAGAATGATAGTAATCTTTACAATCTTTGGAAGTAAAAGGTCAAAATTTTCTAATAAGCCAAGTGGATGAGAGTTGGTTGTGTCATAAGAGATTTGGGAATGCAAATTTTGATAATATGGTAAAAGTAAGTTCAAGAGGACTAGTTAGACACATGCCTAAGATTACAAATCCTGCAACCATCATTTGCAAAGAGTGCTAGCAGGGAAAACAAACAAGGGTTAAGTTTCAAACAAAGGAATATTCAACCAAAAAACCCTTGCAATTAGTTCATACTGATTTGTGTGGTTCCACAAGGATAAGAAGATTGAAAGGTGAAAAATATTTCATTCTACTAATTGATGACTACACTAGAATGGCATGGGTAACCTTTATAAAGGAGAAGTCTAAAGCATTTGAAAAGTTCAAGATATCCAAAATATTGGTTGAAAAGGAGACCGGTAGAAGAATCAAGTGCTTAAGATCATATAGAGGTGGTGAATTCAGATCAAGTGAATCCATTAGATGTTGTGAAAAATATGGAATCAAATGACAATATTCTACACCAAGAACTCCACAATAAAATGGAGTGGTTGAAAGGAGGAACAAAATGGTTAAATATATGGCTAGAGAAATGTTGAGAGGAAAAATTGGAAAATATATTTTGGAGAGTAGCAATACACATTGTAGTCTACATTAAAAATAGAGCTCAAATAAGAGAAAACAATGGTAAGACTCCATATGAACCGTGGTACAAAAAACCTGCATCTATCAAGTACTTCAAGGTGTTTGATAGAAAATGCTACATCAAGAGAGAAGATGAAAACTTGGGAAGCTTTGATTCCAAATGTGATGAAGGAATATTTTTAGGATATTCCACCCAAAGCAAAGCTTACAAGTGTTATAACAAGAGGTTGCACACGATTGTGGAAAACATCAATGTCAAAGTTGATGAAAATATGAACCATGATAATTCTAGTAGAAACAACCTTGAAGTTGAATCAGAAGATGAAGAAGAAATTACTACTAATGAAGAAGAGCCTAAAGAAGAAGTTAATGAAAAATCACCTGCAAGATATGTTCAAAAAGATCTTTCTGTAGAGAAAATTATAGGTGATAAAAATGATGGTGTTTAGACAAGGAAAAGACTTGCAAAGAATAAGGAACAAGTAAATTTTTCTCTCTTGTCACAAATTGAACCAAAGAGTTATATTGAGGCTAGCAAGGATGAGAGTTGGATAAAGGCCATGGAAGAAGAGCTCAATCAGATTGAGAAGAATAAGACATGGGAATCAGTTCCTAGACCCCAAGAAAAAATATGACTGGTACTAAATGGGTGTTTAGAAACAATTTGAATGAGGATGGTTTGTTGTGAGAAACAAAGCAATATTGGTGTGAAAATGATATGCACAAGTTGAAGGTATTGACTTTGAGGAGAAATTTGCATCGGTTGCTAGATTAGAAGCAATAAGAATGTTTCTTGCATTTTCAATTTATAAAGGGTTTAAAGTCTATTAGTTGGATGTAAAGTCTGCAATCCTTAATGGAAACCTTGAAGAAGAAATCTACATTGAACAACTAGAGGTTTTTAAGCTTTCAGAAGAAGAAGACTATGAATGTAGATTGAGGAATCACTATATGGTCAAAAACAAGCACCTAGAGTATGGTATTCAAGATTAGACCAATATCTACAATAGCAAGGATTCCAAAAGGGATGTGAATATAACAATCTATACTTCAAATTAGAAGGTCAACACATGATCATTGTTGTTGTATATGTTGATGACATAATATTTGGAGGTAGCAATGATAAGATGTATAAATTATTTGCTACACATATGCAAGATGAATTTGAGAATTCAATGCTAGGAGAGCTTTCATTTTTCCTTGGTTTACAAATTGTACAAAATAATGATGGGAAATTTATATCTCAAACTAAATATGCTAAGGAAATGCTTAAGAAGTTTGTTATGGAGGACCGTAGACCAATTAGTACCCCCATGATAATTGGTTGCAAGTTGAGCAAATCAGATGAATCACCAAATGCGAATTAGGCTATGTATAGGTCAATGATTGGAAGCTTGCTATACCTTACTGCATCAAGCTATGACATTATGCAAGTAGTGTGTATGGTGGAAAGATTTCAAGTTGCACCAAAAGAGTCCTATGTCAATGCAATGAAGATAATTTTTAGATATATCAAAAACATTGTTGATTATGGGCTGTGGTATCCCAAGAGAAAATATTCTATTTTAACAACATATATAGATGTTGATTAGGACAGATGTGTAGATGATAGGAGGAGCACGAGTGGTGGTGAATTTTTATTGGGAAATAAACTTGTGTCATGGATGAGAAAAAATAAAAAAATAGTTACACTTTCTATGATAGAAGCATAATATGTAGTAGTTGCAACATGTTGTACTCATTGTTTATGGATGAAGAAAAAACTTAAACACATTAAGGTTGAGTACAAGGAGCCTACCTCTATTCTTTGTAATAAATCAAGTGCAATAAACATCTCAAAGAATCTAATGATGCATGCTAGGAAAAAGCACATAACAATAAAGTATCACTTCATTAGAGAGAAGGTTGTAGACAAGGAAGCCAACATGGAATATGTACCTAGCAAAGAGAAAGTTGACATATTTACCAAGCCTCTTCCTAAGGAACAATTTGAATAGCTGAGGCAAAAGTTGGGAGTCATTTCTCCCACATCATATCAATAAATCGTAGTGATAGGGAATGAGTCCAAGGGGAGCTTTATTTCTATCTCATTCATCCCTAGAAATGAAAGTATAGATCAAGTCAAGTAAAATTGGGTATACAAATTTCTAATGACTTGATGATTGTAGATTCAAGAATCCACTTTTTCTCCTAGAATTTCTTGTTAGAGGGGAGGAATATTCATAGGGGGAGAAATTGTGTAAGACTTGAGGATGACCCTTTTCCATTGATGTCAAAGGGGGAGAATTTAGTGTAAATGCTCAATTGAGGGAAATAAAATGGAACAAGGTCTAAGGGGGAGCTGCTATTGGTATCAGACCAATGTCATACTTGGTACATAGTATTCTAGAAGCTTAATTGTTTCAAAGCATGAAATGGCATATCAATCAAGGTATCAATACTTTTTGAGCATTTGGTTTTTCCATCAATGACAAAGGGGGAGATTGTTAGAAATTTGGTTGTCATTGATGTCAAAAGTTGTCATTGATGTTAAGAGGGTGATCAATGAAGCAGTGGATTAGGATCTGGAAGTTTTGGTGATGACTGATGGAGGAAGGAGCATTTTTTGTAATTGTTGCAAAATTTCTCAAAAAGTTGCAATGTTGTCATGACACTACAAAAGTGGATTCTAGTTTTTTGAGGTCAAAACAATATGTAGATTTGATATGGGTTTTTCAAGAGCTTCACAAAGGTGTAATTTGTAGGTCTTGATGACAAGTTGTGCTCTTAGAAAGGAACTATTTCTTCTCTTAGACAAAATTAGGGACGTTTTACAGTTAAACTATAAAGCTTGTAGTCATGGCTTTGAAAAAAAATTATATTTTGCTATTGACTGGTTATCAACCATTACAGGTTGCTTAAGTTACAACTTAAGCCATTGAAGTAATTTATGCAACCAACCCCTATCCCTAGAATTATCGACTTGGAAAATATTCAACAACTATAATATTTCCTAAGTCACATGCAAAATATTTTCCCTCAATTTGATCAATGGTTTTGATCATCTTGTAGATCAACGACCTCCTCACCATCCTACTAAGATATGGTGGGACCCTCCTCTAAGCCCAACAATATAGTGGTCTTGCAACATATGTGAGGTGGGACTAGGCAAAATATGAAGTGATGGGAGTGGATGATGACATGTGAAGATAGGTGGCAAAGAATGATTGATTGATACATCAATTCACATTGATGTTGTGAATTATAGGCACTAATGAAAATGACATATGGCATTAGCCCACCAGCCCCTTGATATTTGGTGGCCTCGTGTCTTTAGCTCATAGGATAGTGGGCTTGTGATGAATGTATTTGTGGACCCTTTACTATGAAAGCTACAAGCGACAAAGATCGACATTGATTATCAAATGAATCTTTCATTCAATAGTTGCATTTTAAGGTTGGGAAGTGAATTAGATCAATGGTGGTTATTTAAAGAGAATAAATATGATGATCATGTTTTAAAGATGTCAAGATGAAAGGAGAGCTAGAGGATCATGGTGTGAAGATTATAGATCGATGACCCAAATTTAAAAGCAAATATTTATCAATGGCTATGACTGCGTGAGCACAAGTTAGGTTTTGTATCTAACACAGTGAAAAAAATTCATTGGTTTACCTAATCCATCAATCAGTTAATTGGAGATTTGATATGCAGGGAAATGACACAGATTGCCAAGGAGATTGAGATCAATATCAGATCAAAAAAATCAGGAAGTGCATTAATTTCATATCAAGGTTAGGGTTTTGGAGGATGCCATGTTTAACAAACCAAAATTTGAATTTGATGGCAATTGGCTCGATGAACAATTAGCTTCCTGAAGATAGAGATAAAACCCTAATAGAAGTTTCAAGATGAGTTGGATGATGGTGCATGGCTTGAGGAAATGATTAAAGATCGGTGGAGTTATGAAAAACAAGACAATCATAATTTGACTAGTGTTGAAGTAGTAGAGTGGTGTGTAGCATGTTGTAGAGAGAGAGATAGAGTGAAGAGAATTTGGCAGAGAATGCACATGTGAAGGTTGAGTAGAACCCAAATAAAAGTAGAGGTTTCTATCAGGGTTATTATTCAAGGTGAAAAAATGACGGTGTAGAATAGAGAAAAGTGTAGAGCAATGTGTTGAAATGAATAAAGTTGTGCAATTGCAAAACAAGTTATAACATAGAATTATGTTCAAAAGAACAATTGTATTATCTTGTGTTGTAAATATGATTGGTGGGTGCCATCAGATTTTTGGATAGGTTCTCATACTAGAGAGTGGGTGCTTCCATGGAGTGGGTGCTCCTAAAACTAGGGGATTGGTGTGTCCTTAGGGTTGGTGCCCTTAGATATTGTAATATAAACTTTTAATTGTGAGGCTGGATTAGGACAGTAGATCCTAGCATCATTTCTCACTGTAGTTTTTCCAATATTGTGTTTTCCATGTACATCCTATGTTGTATGTGTACATGTTTATGTTTCTGCATATTAAGTTTTAATCTGCACATAAAGATCTTAGGGAATTAATCTACATAAAAGTTTTAACAACTAAATTTTAAAGTGATCTACTGATTCAACCCCCTCTTAGTAGAATATTGTTTTCCAACACAAGACACATTGCAAGGTTTTGCAAGGGAAATACTATAAGACCTTCTACTCCTCAAAATAATATGACATGTTAGATGCATAGGACAACTAAGAGGGGGGTGATACAGTTGTAAATTAAAACATTAAAACCCTCATTAACATTTAGATTTGTATTGCCCCTTAAACCCTTAACAACCATTAAACCCTTATCATGCATTAACATAATTTAAACATGATAAATAGTAATGTAAACACATCCAAACACATAAGAACACCAAATTTACATGGAAAACCCAAGGGAAAAACCATGATGATGATTAACTCACAATATAAAGTAATAGCAACACCAAATACAATAGTCTCACTACCTAAATAGAAGAAGGGATCATTGCCAAAGGACTCACTGTCCAAAAGAAAGAAGATAGAATAAGGGGTGGCTCACTACCAATTTGAACTGCTAACAATGCATCTCTCTTATGTTGAACATATAGTTCCACTGAAGCACAAACAACTCATTCAATGGACTAAAATATAAACACCTTTTTCTCACTACATTTGGGAGTCATAGGCATTAAAGATCACACTTAGATCACCACACTTGATCACTTTCACATCTTTCACATCACACACACTAATTTTTAATCCACACAATTCACCTTGTACCAACTACGACCTAAAACAATCTCAATTAGGCCGGCCTTATGAAAACATATGCACCTCAACCATGTAACATCAAATAGGTCCAAAATAAACACTTCCAAGGTATAAATAAGTGAAAGAAGATCACATAACAACTTAATTGGAACCCAAATATACACTGGCATGCTTATCAACACTTTCACAAATAACAATCATCCACCGCAATTAGCGCTAGCACGCTAGGTCAGCCAAACCTACACTAACACTAACAAGTGACTCCAAACACACCTCTCGAGGTCTAAAAACATCTCAAATACCACACAGAAACATTCCAAAACATCTCAAAATATTCCACATAATTAGAATATTCGCCTACTACTGCAACCACTTGAAACTTAAGAACACCTTCATTCTATGCAACCAAACACACTAACAAAGACAACCAACACACCAAAAAACCTTGTGGAGCACCACAACACTTGAATATTCAAGGAAAGGTAGATACAGTCAATATAATTATGTTCCCAAATCCACAAGCCAAGAACCTTCATTTCCAAGAAATGTAAAGCAATATCATTTCTCCTAGACACCTTGTTTTTCTAGACAAACATACTGTCAAACACATATTCTACTTTAGAATGATCCAACACCTGAAACTTTGGATATAAAACCTTTGAACACCTTTGATCATCACGTCCAAACTGCATGGGAATATCTTCAATCATGGAGAAATGTGGAGAAAAACACTAAATGCCACTTTGTCATATTGAACTCTCTTTGATTCAATCTTCTCAAAAGTACTTGGAAACCAAGTGAACCAACTCTATGAGAAAAAATAATAACTTATTTGTAACACATATACAACATATCTCATTAACTACAACACATCCATGCTACCAACAATCTCATCAAACAAAAATTATGTAGCTATACTGAAGTAAGAAATCAATGACAACACCAACAACATTGTGTTGACATTAATACCAACAACTCCAAGCTTCCAAAAAATACAATGCTAAGGTTTGGGGTTGACATCATCAACACCAAAAAAATTCCAACACTCTCTTCATACAAGGGGTTGACATTAATGACAACACCCAAACAACTCAATCTTCCAACAAACTCTCGCTTTGTCATTGATGGCAACACCATTTCTGAAAAACCATCAACAAAAAAACATACTAGAATCAAATCTATAATAATTAGTACTCCCCTTGACCAGGGCAACCCTTTACTCATCATACTCTCATTCTCTTGCTCCTAAACATTCTCTCTTGCAATACTTTTCTAAATAATGGATTTTCAACCACTCTAACTTTCTCCCCCTTTAAGATCAATGGAAAAGGGCCAAAGACTCATCCAACTCTCTTTCTCTCCCCCTTTGACAATATTAAAAAGGAAACACTTGCATCTCTCACACATCACCTGCAAGAAATTGCACTCTCTTTACTGCACTTATTTTTTTGCACTCTTCACAAAATTCTCTTGCAATACCCACTCTCTCCCCCTTTGTTCCTTTGCTTTTCAAAAAATACTTCTCCATACACTGCACCAATGAGTAACCACTACTACCTACTCCCCCTGAGAGGTAGCCTTTATCAATCTAGAACAAAAGAATAAATCTTGAATTGCTCCATCAAATTGATGCACACTCTTTTGCATCTAGTTGAAAGAAGGAGGGGCAATAACCCCTAACTTCTATCAAAAATACTCAAAAGTATCTTTAGGAAGAGCCTTCATGAAAATATCTACAAATTGATCCTTTGTAGGCACATACTCTAATTTCACCTCATCTCTTACAACCTTCTCTCTCAGGAAGTGGTACTAGATTGAGATATGTTTTGTTCTTGAATGCATCACCATATTCTTTGATATATTGATTGCACTTGTATTGTCACATAGGATAGAAATAGGTTCATCATATGATATTTTGATATGCTTCAATGCTTGCTTCATCCACAACAACTGTGTGTAGAAAGATGTTGTAATGTACTTTGCTTCTGTAGTACATAACGACACTGAATCCTACTTCATACTCAACCATGAAACCAATTTGCTTCCAAGAAATAAAGCACCTCCACTTGTAATTCTTCTATCATCTACACAACCTACCCAATCTACATCAGTATAGGAACTTAAAGAGAAATTAGTATCCTTTGGATACCATAGACCATAGTGTGGAGTTCCTTGCAAATATCCGAATATCCTCTTTACTGCTACCACATGTGATTCTCTAGTATCTTCTTGAAATCTTGCCACAAGACAAACTGCATGCACGATTTCAAGTCTAGTAGCAGTTATACATAGCAATCCATGAATCATTGATCTTTAATTTCTCTGATCAGTCTTAGGAGACTCGTCATTCTTTCTTAACTTTCAACCAGTAACCATAGGAGTACATACTGGTTTAGAGCCTTTCATTCCAAACTTCTTCAACATTTGCTTCACATATTTTGATTGTGAAATGAATATTCCTTTTTCTATTTGATCAATTTGTAGCCCAAGGAAGAAATTCATCTCCCCAAACATAGACATCTCAAACTATTTCTACATTTCTTCTAAAAGTATCTTGCACATACCTTCATTTCCTCCAAATATTATGCAATCTACATATACTACCACAATCAATATTTTTTCTCCTTCAACTTTGAAATACATATTACTATCTGCAATACCTTTATTGAATCCTTGTTGCAACAAGTACCTATCCAATCTTGCATACCAAGATGTGGGAGTTTGCTTGAGACCATACAATTCCTTCTTTAATCTACAAACCATATTAGGATCCTTTGATAACTGAAATCCTTCTGGTTGTTTAATGTATACCTCTTCTTCCAACTCACCATTCAAGAATGCAGACTTCACATCTATTTGATAAACCTTGAAATCCCTATGTTTTGCAAAGGCCAAAAGCATCCTAATGGCCTACATTCTTTCCATCAAAGCAAATGTTTCCTCAAAATATACCCCTTCCACTTGTGAGTAGCCCTTACACACAAGTCTAGCCTTATTTCTAATAATTTCTCCATTCTCATTTAGCTTGTTCTGAAATACCCATTTAGTTCCTATTACATTCTTATTTGCCAGTCTTGGGACTAATTACCAAATTTGATTCTTCTTAATCTACATCAATTCTTCTTCCATAACTTTAGTCCAATTCTCATCCTTACATGCTTCAATCACTATCTTAGGTTCTATTTTGGAAAGTAGACAAAAATTTACCTATTCTTCTATCATAGCAACTTTTCTTCTTGTCAACACGCCTTTGCTCTGATCACCAATTATATGATCTCTAGAATGATTCTTTGCACATACTTAGAGGTCTTAGAAGTCCTTTATGGAGCTTCTTTGTCTTCATCTTGCATCTATTTCTCATTTTCTTCTTCTTTTCCTTCTTCTCTGCAAGAAGACTCATCAGACTCATATCCTTCTATCAATACTGAGCTTTTATGTGGTTCTTCATCTACTTTGACACTTGCACTTTCAACTATCTTCTTGAACCTCTTGTTGTAGCACCGATAAGCCTTAATTCTTATAGAATATCTAGGAAAGATTCCTTCATACAACCTTGCATCAAACTTTTCCAAGTTTTCTTCATCTCTTCTGATATAACATTTGCTTCCAAATACTCTAAAATATTTGATAGTAGGAGTTTTCCATACCATATTTCATAGGGAGTCTTTGAACTGTCTACTCTTTCTTTACTCTATTGAGTATGTATACTCCAGTATGAATAGCTTTTCTTCAATATACATCTAGTAGATTTTATTCTTTCATAATTGTCCTTGTTTCTTCCTGAATTCTCCTATTCTTTCTTTCCACAACTTCATTCTGCTGAGGAGTTCTAGGGGTTGACAAATGCCTCTTTATTCCATGATCTTAAATTTTTTTGTTAAACTCATTGGAGGTAAATTCTCCACCTCTGTTAGACCTTAAGAACTTTATTTTCATATCCATTTCATTCTCAACCATAGCTTTAAATGCTTTAAACTTATCTCTAGAGCTTCTTATTTTTCTATAAGAAAAGTTACCCAAGTCATTCTAGAGTAATCATCAATCAAAAACATGAATATACCTATCACCTTGAAAGCTTCTTGTTCTTGTAGGTCTAGATAGGTTTGTATGCACCAAATCCAAAGGTCCTACAATAGAATATTCTTTGATATTAAACCTCTTTCTTGTTTTCTTCCCAACCTTAAATTCCTTGCAAACTACATTGATATGCTTTGTAATTCTTGGAAAATATCTCACAACATGAGTAGATATGATCCTCACAAGGCTATCAAAATTGATGTGACACATTATTCTATGCCATATCCAACTTTCATTGATTTGAGTCATAAAATACTTACCATTAACATCTTTGAGTTGATAAAAATTC
The DNA here is from genome assembly GCA_007258455.2 of Sequoia sempervirens. Taxonomy (NCBI): domain Eukaryota; kingdom Viridiplantae; phylum Streptophyta; class Pinopsida; order Cupressales; family Cupressaceae; genus Sequoia; species Sequoia sempervirens. The sequence goes on from VDFB02073773.1 coordinate 176,316, forward strand.
CCATTTGTCCTTGTTCCTGTA
>VDFB02073774.1:0-39662 GCA_007258455.2 Sequoia sempervirens
AAAATGACAATTTAACCATGTGGTGTTCTGATTGATGGAAGGAGGAAGCTAAGTGCACATGCCAAGCTATTAAAGAGGAAATGGAGAAGGAAATGCATGCTATAAGTGAGCCTCGACATGAGAATGGTGAAAGTGCACAAGTCTTCATGGTAACTCAAGGACAAGTTCACACATCAAATTGGGAAGATCAAGGTATGCATAATGATTTTGAAATGTCTTATAATTCTATTGGATTGGAAAAACAATATGTTTTATTCACATGTTACTTCTTCACCCAGTATGTATGGTGAATGCAATAGTGAATGCTTGGAACAACCACAATACTCATCATTACCATCTCCATTATTCCCATCCATTATCCCACCCACTTTATATCCACAAAAATTATTACCATTTTCATCATCACATTCATATCACCAACTATCCACTTCCTCATACCCACTAAGGGATACCATCCTTCCTAATAAAACATTACATAATTATGTGGTTCAAACTACATGTAATAATGAAATTTCATGGATCACTTTGCATTCTAATAATGTGCTTGAAATTGGTCAATCACACTTAAAATATATTGATGCAATTAAGGGATGTGATTTGGATTTGCTTGATTCAAAAGAACAATATGATCAATTGAATGATATTCAACTTAATACTTCTTATTTACTTAATAAATCACAACCTTTAGAGGTCACTCACACACATGAGGAAATACTTCAATATGAGTTTAATTTTAGTATGGAACTCATAAATGTGTGTGCCGAAATTAATATTGTGATTAGATATGTTGAACTATGTGCATTAATGATTCAAGAATTGTGTGGAATAAAAAATGAATGCCTACCAGATCTATCTTTTATTATTTTTATATTCAAACATATGGACCTTTGGAGGCCTATAGTAAAAATGTGTATTCCTCACATACTTGTTGATTTAGGCGCACTAATAATTGATTAAGATCAATTAAATGGGTTTAAATGCATTAATGACCATACTACACAATGGTGATTTTTCATTAACAAGAATCAAGGTTTTAATATATACATATCTATGTCATTCTTGATTCTTTGGAATATCTTAAGATGACCATTCATTGACAAGGCTCAAGGTGTTATAACATCTTTGTATTTCTTGATTCTTTGGATTATCCTAACATCCTCATGCTTTTGTAGTATGAAATTAAGTTGGGCGGGAAAGGAAATCCCTTCAATTTTGGAAGTCATTGCTTAACTCTTGATAATGTCTTCATTGACTATTTCATTGAGATTTTTAATAAACCCACATGTGTGAGCTTTGGAATAAATCAAGGTACACATTCTTGTGTTGATTAGCATTTCATTTATATTATGTTTACACAAGAATTAATTTTCATTCATCCATTTTACTATTATTAAATATTTATTCATATATATAACTCTACCATTCATTTTTCAATCAACAAATTGATTACAATTGTAAAGTTACTAAATGGATAATATTGCACTACTATACTTGATATGCTTGGTATTGAGAACATGGTTATAGGTTTCTTGTTGTGGTTACTCAATATTTCAGCACCAGTTCCAATTGATGATGTTTCTCTATGTGGGCATCCATAGGAACACTTTCTTGGCCCTGCTAACTACATGGTTAAGAGAAATTTTCTTTTGTTCTTCTCTCTTGGAGATCACAAGAGGATTATTGGGAAAATTGTGAACAAAATTTATGGGTAGATATTCTCCTGATACCATACCATGTTGAAGATAGTATGTAACTTGGTGTATGAGATCCACGTATCTTGCAGTACCATGTTCCTAGCTAATTATTCACAAGACACACATCCAGAGACAAATTGAAGACATGTGGAGGTCCTAAAAGGAGCTTGAGCATATTATACTATAGACCATTGTACCTCATCATAAGGATTGCTGCCTATACAATAGCTATATGGATCTATTGAGAGACTACCATTGGTCTTTAACTACATTGCCTTATCTTTGGAAGATTTCTTCTCTTGTCAATAGTTCTTTCAACCAAGCAATTCGGAATGTATTCCAAACTTCTATGGTCAACTTCTAGATATGGTGGCATGTGTTACATGGGATCATATTATGCAATCCTGTTATAGACATATGCATGATCACTCTTGCTGAGCTATAGTTCTTGTCATTGGTCATCATTTCAAGCTCTGTATCATGTAACTAGTTTCAACAGAGACAATCATTGAAGGGATTCTTACGAAACTCTCTGCTTTGGATGGTATCATTTTCATCATCCATATAAGGGTTTCTTTCCTTTGGTCATTATATGCAATTATTCAGAAATGAAAAAAAAAGAGAGAAGAAAAAAGAGAAAAAAGCAATAAAAGATCCAACAATGAAAACCTTCGGGTGTTGTTGGCCAGTTAATATCTAAAAACTGGATTCTGACGAATAATAACTGCAAAATAAACTTAGGGGTGAAAACTGATTTTTTGGTGCCTCTAGGAGGTGGTAGGTTGAAAACTGGGATACCAGCGACATGTTGTCATTATCAAAATTGAAAAAAAAAGAGATAAAAAGAAAGAAAAAAGAGAAAATGCAATAATTTGTTCTTTCTATGAGCTAATTATTTTTAGGTACTCACTCACTTCCCTAGTTTCCCTCTATATGAGTGCCTCTAGCCCCTCCTAGTGCTCACTTACACATTCAGTTGAGGTGCTAAAAAATTCAAGAAAGAATCAACTACCAGCAGTATGTTCTACAGTGCTCCAGTCAACTGGAGATCTTCAATGGTGTTGCAGTTCTTGGTGTAGTATTTGGTTCCTTGTTGCATGTTTTATAGCTGTAGAGTTACATTGGCTACCAGATCTTGGCATAAATGGACATGCAAGTTGGTAAAACAATTAGTTTTATTTTTCATTATTTTATCTCTTAACTTTATTAATATTTCTTATCATATTAATCATATATTCAACATTTGTACCTACCTTCTCCTTGTTTCCTGAGGACAGTCAACCCTTTAAGTTGGGGGAAGGTCTACCATCCTTATTACGATCTTTTCACCATTACTTCTCATTATCCTTAGTCTCCCATCATAGCATCTATTATTTCACTATGAAAAATCATTTCATTTTATTTTAGTCTTCATATCACTTATCCTTTCATCCATCTTTCATAGCCTATGAACATTGCATATCATTTCACCCATTTTAGGGAGCTCATGAATGATTGAGAAATTTTTTTTGTGACACTTCCTATATATAGCTTTTAAAAAACTAATGCTATGGAAAAAAAAAACAAAAAAAAAGAAAAAAATGATGAAAAATGAAGAGTTAAAGGAGGTATGAATAGTGCAAAAAGAAAACAAAGCAATAAATATTTTCATGAAGAGCTGATAGAAAAACCATAATGAGCTATAATAATTGAGGGTGAAGAAGAAGTCCAAAGTCACACTCCCAAGGCCCCTCTTAGAAATAAAGATTGCATGAGGGCGTTCAATATTTTAAGTTGGGGGGAATGATGAGAGCCATCCATGTCTCATTTTATGCTGCATATGATTTAATATAAATAAGTAATATCTAATTTAGTTTTTAGATAAAATATATGAATAATAAATAGATTGTATTTATTAATATTCACTTCTATTATGTTGAGAAAATATATCATGCAACAACTTCATGTCGAGCATGGGAGCATTTTACAACACATTAATTTTGATCATGAAATTATTTGTTAATAAAATAATTTGGCTATATATTTATAACCAATTAATATTTAGTTTTAATTTGGCCGATTTTATTGTCTTTTAGGATCCTACAAATTTTCTCTAGAATTTTAGGTTCCTCTATTTTAGGATCCTATATTGTTTCCTTCATTTTAGGGTGATTTGTTTCCAACAAATAAACCAACTAAATGTGAGCCACAAAATAATAGAAATGTGGCATGAAAATAGGAACAAATGCTAGAAAATAGGTGTTGGAGAAAACCATATGAATAATGTTAAAAAATTAAGGCAACGTGAGAATATAATTAGTTTAGAATTTTTTATATGCCTTCATTATATAAAGGCAATATCATAAAGGAAAGGGGAGAAGACTTGTATCATTTTTTTAATATTTTAATAAAATACCATTATTTCTTCTGATCAAACCAGCGTAGAAAAGCTTCTATTTCTTTTGTCGTGCAAGAAAGGGCCCACTCCTTTGCGAAGCTCGGTGATGTTTATTATTTTTGTGTGTTATTTCTTTTTAAATTTTATTTAATTATAATAGACTTTAAGATTTAAAGGTAGTGTGATGTTTATTATTTTTATGTATGTTATTTCTTTTCAATCTGATTTAATTATGATAGCTTTTAAAATTTAATGTAGTTTAATTTATGTTTTAGTATTTATATTAAAGTTTAGTTTGATATGAGATTTTGTAATTTAATTTTTGTTTGTAATTTTCATTAATGATCAATTTGGTGAGGTGTGTTTTCACTTTCATTAATATGTTATTGTTGTTACTATCATAATTCTTATTGTAGAATTAGAATAGAAGAATTAAATTATATTTTTAGTAATCCATTTTTTTTGTTTTCTTAGTTGCATTTCATACCCACTCATCTCAGGAATCCCAACCCTTTGATTGGCATATAGCCACGACACCTCTCGCAAGTTTACGCCCTCAGATTGACACATATAGACCAAACTAAAATTCATTATAAAGCATTAAATATTTCTTATTATTTGTACCCAACTGTGTTAGCCTATCATCGTGCATCTTTCTTGGGGGAGAAATTAATGTTGTATCTTTTTCTCTTGGATTGATGTATGCTACCACCTGTGTGGGAGTGCAAATTAAGGGGAGCTTATGAAATGTGTAACATGTATGTGCATGAAGAGAAGTGTTGCTAAAAGGGAGTTTGTGATGCTACCTTACTGAATATCTTTGCTCATTTTTCTGAAGCCTAAGAATATGTTGTTTGTTTTACATGTATATGTACAATTCTTTTCCTGATGTCAAAGGGGAGGAGGGCATGTTTCTGCCATAAATTCCAGGGGCAAGGGGAGATTATTGTCAATTGTTGTCATTGATGTCATCACTCTGAGGATCTTTGTGTAAATTTTGGCAATTGATGTCACACTGAGATTAGTTTGAGACAGATAATATTTGCTAAATATTTATATCACAGGCTGATACTGAGATTTGAGATTGAGTTTGAATGATACCTGACACAGGATTTGAGATTTGAATATTCTGAGACATTGATATGAAGGCATGATTTGTTGAAGTTCATGATTGGATGTCATGCCCATCTGATTTTTTTGAAGTTCATGGCTGGATGCCATGTCTTATTCATAAAAGAATTGGAGCATAATTCTATATATCAACAAAGTTCGCTTCATAACAGATATAATACATGAAGCAATATAATTGTTGTTAATAGTGAAGAGATGTTGTTGAAGGTCCATAGTATGTTAACATTTGGCAATGGGAAATCATCTTTGGGACAAGATTTATTTAAATATCCTAAGCATGTGAAAATTTCTATTCCTCCAGAGGGTTTGCTATTATAGGTACTACAGGCCTAAAAATGTCTTAGTCTCAAGTATGTCAATTTTCTTGGTTCTATCTTTGAGTACCAAACAATTGTAATTTCATTTAATATTTTGATCACATTCTATTAATTAAATAATTTGTAATTAGTTTAATTAATTCACTTCTTAACCTTATTCTTCTTTGATCAGTTAAATAAAATTAATTGCGTCACTAACACCCCCTTTCTTCAATAATTAAATAAATCATTATTTATTTATTTATTCTTCTTTTATCATTCGCTTATAGTCAAATGATAATAATTGTTATTATTTTCCTATTTATTGATCTTTTTCCCATTCCTCTATAATTAAATAATTGTCAAAATAATTTAATTATCTAATGACATTTCTTTCCTCCATTAAATAATTAACCTAAATTAATTATTTAATGTCTCATGTCCATTTTCCCCATTTAATTAAATTGATTCCATAAATCATTTTAATTAAATATCTGTTTTCTCCTCTTTCCTTTTCTCAAAATAAATAATTTCAAAAAATATTTACATAAAAAAGATTATCAAGGAAAAAATCGTGCCCCTATGCTTAAAATCTGAAACTCATAGGAAACTGACGAAAAATTCTGAAATAAGCATTCATATTATTTCAAAATATATAAGAATAGAATTTGTAGCAAATTGAATGTAGTTTCTAAACTTACTGTTTATTTAAAAAATAAAATCTATTTGACAAAAATTTGAAATTTCATGTAAAGAATACTTTTAAATTTTAGGAAAAATTAAGAAGTGTATGTTCCACCGAACCCAACCATAGTAAAATGATAATATTTTTTTTATAAGATTTTAGATATATAAGGAGACTCATAAACCCAATGTGATGCATTATTTTGTAATTCTTTCCAAGTAAATAATTAATTATAATTTTTGCCAGAACTCCTTTAAAAAATATAAAACTCAGAGTGTCCTGACCACTCCTAACTTACCAAAACTCTTAAGGCAATTCTTTTTTTTAATCCTATAGTATGCAAGTATATAATGACATGTTTTGATCCAAAAATGTGATATCGCTTGAAAGTTATAGGATGTTTTGAATCAACCATCAATTAGACTTTAGTCATAATCCAAATAGAAACAATTACTACCTTATTTATTAAATTCAAAGTAAAGTATAATTTATATTGTAGTGTAGAATATCTCCCTTTGTTGTCCTTTTGTTTCATAAATTTTGGGTGAAAAAAAAGTTGTCAGCCACATACCCATCATAGTGCCACATTTGGCTAATCATGATCTTGCACATACCCATTTATGCTCCACTTGTCTGGACATTCCTTCTCATTTCTTCATTTTCTTCCTCCACTATCTCATCTTCAAATCTTAGTCATTGATTAACTTTGGGCTCTTTCTATTAAATAGGCACAAGACAACTAAGAGGGGGGGGGCTGAATCAGTTGTCACACAAGTTCAAACATAAAAACTTTATTACTTATCAATTCTTCAACCACACTATTATGTTATTAAGTATGAGCATGAAACACAAACAACAAAAAGTAAATCAACATAAATAACACCAAATTTTATGTGAAAAACCCAATAATGGAAAAACCACAGTGAGCGTTAACTCACAATATAATGATTATAAACTGAATACAAAGGCTCACTGCCTAAAAGAGGACTCACTGTCCAAATACAAAGGTTCACTACCAACAAAGGACTCACTATCCAACAGGGAGGCTCATTGCCTACATATATAAAAGAGAACAAAATATCCACCACTATAATTAAAGTGCATTCACAGGATTACAAAAACCTTCATCTTACTACCTTCAACACACTAAAACACTACTATCACAACTCTCTCACACACACTTCTGCTCTTATGATTTTTGGAACACTTTCATCACTTTGCATCACACTATCATACAAATTCTTCACAACTCAACTTGCTTTTATACCATCTTTAACCTTAAAAACTTTCTCCAAGCTCGGCCACAATACATCATTCCATAAATTCAAATTAGGTCAGAAACTCTAAATTCCCATAGTGGAAAGGAATAAGAGTGGACCAATAAAAAAATTTAACCAAGACCAAAAATAATATTCTTGAATTTTCTACATGCTTCCTTAATTAAATTTTATTATTCAAATGAAGTGTAAACACTAGGTCGGCCAAACTTAATGAAAACACAAATGAAAAATGATGCACATGCTTCCCAGCACAAAGATGGCACATGAATACCTCAACACACTTCATTATTCATGAGACTTCATCTTAGATTTCTTCTGATATGTCCTCAACAAAACAATATACTTTATACACTAAATACCTTTCACCAGATCATCTGCACTATACAAACTTGCATTGGAATATAGAAACATGACTTTTGAATTTTGCAACTTCAACCTTCTTCGCCAAAGCATAGAAAAGACCTTCACAAGAAATCCCAGATCTGCAAGATCTAAAACAAAAAAATGGAGGACTACAAAGCAAAAATATTTCTCCTAGTCAATAGAACACTGAGTCTACTAGTATAACACACATACCAATGGACACAACTTTTATGAAACATCTCACTAGAAACTAAAACTTAGAATAAATCATCACCAATTCACCATAATGCAAACTTCAGAACTGCATAGGCATAGGATCAACACATGAGAAACGTGAAGCACATACTTGAGCACAATCTGGATACATTCATCACTCTAACTTCTCTTCTTTATTAATTTTCTCAATATTACTTGGAAACTCATCAACACAACTCATCTAAAACACCATAAAGATAGCTCCATGTACTCACAACATCTTAATAGCATCTCAATCATACATGTACAACTAGAAACATACTGAACAATGTTGACATCAATGAAAACATCAATGACAACACCACTAGACTTTCTCATACTTGCAAAAATCTCCCCCTTTGTCATTGATGACAACACATGATGTGAAAAATCATTAAAGATAGAAAATTTTGCACAACACCTGAGAGAAAACCTTAATTGTTTTTCACATGACTTTCTCTCCCCCTTTGACATCAATGGAAAATAAAAACTGCTCTAATTACTCCCCCTTAGGAGTACACTCATACTGCAACAATGAAAACCTTTTCTACCCCCTGCGGAGTAGGCCCATCTGTCAGTCTAGATAAATGAAGAATCTATGAACTCACTATACTGATGCACCTTCATGTGCACCTAGTTAGGAGGTCCAATGATCCCCAACCTCTCCCTAAGATGCTCAAAAGTATCCTTCGAAAGATCCTTAGTAAATTTGTTTGCAATTTGTTCCTTTGTTGTCACATACTCCAATCTAAATTCATTCTCCAAAACTTTTTCTCTCAAAAAATGATACTTGATAGATATGTGGTTTGTTCTTGAATGGATAATTGGGTTCCTTGAAATGTTTATTGTACTTGTATTGTCACAGAAAATAGAAATAGGCTCATCACATATCACTCCAATGTCTTTTAGTGTTTTCTTCATCCACAAGACTCGTGTGCAACAATATACTATATTTTCGTAGTGGATAAAGAAACTAAGTCTTGCTTTTTACTCAACCATGAAACTTATCTTCCACCAAGAAAGAAAATGCCACCATTGGTACTCTTCTGGTCATCTACAAATCTGGCCCAATCACCATTTGTATAGGCACTCAAGGTGAAATCATTACTCTTAGGGTATCATAGTCCATAATCTAGTGTGCCTTTAAGATATCTAAATATTCTCTTTATAGCTACAACATGTGCCTCTTTAGGATCTGCTTGGAATCTAGCAACTAAACACACTGCATGCCTAATATCTGGTCTAGTAGCAGTAAGATACAATAGTCTGCCAATCATGGATATGTATTTTCTCTTATCAGTCTTAGCAGATTCATCATCTTTGCTTAGTTTACATTCGACGACCATAGGAGTACAAACTAGTTTAGAATATTCCATCCCAAACTTCTTCAACAACTCTTTTACATACTTAGATTGTGAAATGAATATCCCTTTATCAATTTGACTCACTTGTAGACCAAGGAAGAAATTCAATTCACCAATCATAGACATATCAAATTCTTTCTACATCTCTTTAACAAATTTTTTACACATGCCATCATATCCACCAAAAATGATATCATCAACATAAACAACTACAATCAACATCTTATTACCTTGCACTTTGAAGTAGAAGTTGTTGTCAGCAAAACCTTTGTTGAATCCTTTCTTTCTCAGATATTTTTCCAGTCTTGCATACCAAGCTCTGGGAGCTTGCTTCAATCCATACAATGCTTTCTTCAACTTACAAAACATACCTGGCTTGTCTGACAACTAAAACCCTTTAGGTTGCTCCATGAACACTTCTTCCTCCAACTCACCATTCAGAAAAGTTGACTTAACATCCATTTGATATACCTTGAAGTCCTTCTGCGCAGAAAATGCCAAAAACATTTTGATAGCTTCTATTCTAGCCATAGGGGAAAATGTTTCTTCAAAATCTATACCTTCAACTTGTGAATATCCTTTACATACCAATCTTTCCTTATTCCTTACTACTTCTCCATTTTCATTTAGGTTATTTCAGAACACCCATTTTGAGCCAATCACATTTTTGTTCACAAGCCTAGGGACTCTTTCCCATGTCTGATTATTTTCTATCTGTTGTAATTCGTCTTTAATAGCTCTCATCCAAGTTTCATCTTCACATGCTTCTTTTACAGATTTAGGTTCTATTTTGAGAGAGTAAACAAAAATTTACCTCAGCTGCAACTTTGCTTCTTGTCTTCACATCTTCACTCTTGTCTCCAATTATCTGATCTTCCAGATGATTCTTCTGTACATATTTAGGAGTCCTAGAAATAGGATTTGGTTCATTCTCTTATTCTTCTTCTTCTTCTTGGGTGATCTCACAATAGTGGTTTACAATTTTTTGGCCAAATTGGACACTGAAATTATTATTTTTAACTAAATCTTCGCATTCGGGCACCTATAGCAGCTAAACTGTGAGGAATTTGAAGATGGTGCAAACCAGAGTCTCATCAAATTTTGTCTGTAGATTCTAAAAATATTTTTTTCAAAATTTTGGAATCAGATTCCACTTCTTTTTCCATCTCCACCTAAACCGCCTTTTTCAAAAAACAACATTTTTAAAGTATGAATTATCAATCAGAGCACCCATAACTTTTCCATGAATAGATAAAATTATATTTTTTGGAATCTAGATTTGTAACCTTGACATCTATTGCTTCCAATTTGCTAGATAGTCTCTTTATTGAATATTTTTCAATTGGCTTCAAAGTCAAACCAATTATAATTCATATATACTAATCAGAGATAGTTTTAAGCAATGCCATATACTCAAAATCTAATTTTTTTCTATTGGACTCAAGGACTCTAAATATCTGGTACACTCATATTTTTCTTAACTTTTTTGATAATCATTATTTTTCCTGAATACTTGTATATAACATAGACCTCCTCATTTTCGAGTGAAAACTCTAGTGTTTTAATAAAACTAAATAAACAAATACATAATAAAACCTCAAAGATATTAAAATTATATTTGATAGCTCGCTTCTAAGGACTACCTGATTCCAAAATAGTTTGTAATATTCCCACCATCCTCAAAACCTAGCCCAAGCAAAATTCAAGTTTTTCTATCTCAGATGAGGAATAAAGGGGTTCCTGACCAACCCTAGGGTTCTGTTTTGGTCCCTCAGTCTAGGGGTCTGTAATGAACTCCCTGTTCATTCAAAACCCCTTTCTATAAGGGGTTTTGATGGCTTTTGGAAGAGAAATACAAGAGGGTTCACAGTTCTATCCCTAATTCAGGTTCGGTCGAACCAATAGGTTCGTACAAACCCCTAAAATCAAGTTTTTTTCCATGCATTCATTTTTTGTGAGTTTTCCTTCCTCAATTCAATTGTAAACCACTATTGTGGCTTCACCCTCTTCCACTTGTTTTTATTCTTCTTTCTCTTCTTCTTCCTTTTCCTTATTTTCTCCAAGTACATTTCTATAGATGGGATCATCAAGTTCAATTTCACTTATCTCAATAGGTCTATGTATGTCTTCATCAACTTTCACATTAGCACTTTCAATAATATTCCTCAATCTTTTGTTAAAACATCTATATACCTTTCTAGTGGTAGAGAATACAAGAAAGATTCATTCATCACATCTAGCATCAAACTTTCCAATATTTTCATCATCTCTTTTAATATATCATCTGCTTCCAAATACCTTAAAATATTTCATAGTAGGAGTCTTACCAATCCATAACTCAAAAGGTGTCTTTTTTTTGTTGTGTTTGATCTAAACTCTATTAAGAACATAAACAATAGTATGTATCACTTCTCTCCAATATGCATCTAGTACATTTGATTCTTTCATCATAGTTCTACCAGCTTCCTGTACTGTCATGTTTTTCCTTTCAACTACTCCATTCTACTCTGAGGTTCTAGAAGCAGAAAATTGTCTTTTTATGCCATGCCTCTCATAGAATTTATTAAATTCACCAGAAGTGAATTCACCACCTCTATCAGATCTTAAACACTTGATTTTCAGATTTACTTCATTTTCCACTCTTTCTTTGAATACCTTGAACCTATCCAAGGCCTAATTATTTTCTCTGAGAAAAGAAACCCATTTCATTCGAGTGTAATCATCAATAAGAAACATGAAATACATGTCACCATTCAAGCTTCCAGCCTTAGTCAGACCATAGAGATTAGTATGTACTAACTCCAACATTCCGGTAGTAGAATGTTCCATTCCCTTAAAACTACATCTTGTCTGCTTCCCCAATTGACAACTTCTATAGATAGTATTAGTAGGTCTTGTGATTCTATAGGTAGTACTTGAACAATCTCCTTTGTACTGATATTGACCAGGTTTTTGGCCTCCTACAATGATTCAATAACTAAGCCTTTGCAGCCATTATTCATAGATTGAACATCTAACTTGAATAGCTATCTCAATCATCATGGAGTATGTGCATTTAACTTGTCAACCCAGGGATGTGAACTTGAAATGGGTTAGCACATTATGTGCACTAGGAACTCAAAGTAGCCATCTTCATTCTACAACTAAGAAAAACACAATACTGCAAGTAAATTGCTTGGAAAGGAATGAAACAAATGTTGAACATCAATCAATGACTATACTAAGCTAAAATGCATGACAAGAATGAAGATCTAAGGAAACAAATAGGAAATTACTCTGTCTACTTTGGCTATAGGAAAAATCATGGAATGGAATTCTAGTGGTTGCAGGAACAGTCAGTGCCAAATTTTTAACTAAGCACTAAACATGAAATAATAACTAAACTAAACTAGGTATCTCAAGGAAAAATTTCTCACCAAGTGGGCCTCCTTGGATGAGTATCCTCATAAATTAATATAAATTCAAATGCTCAAACTTAGAATGTCATTTTATTCATTGGAAGATGTGAATACAAAATAGTAACATGACTATATTGAAAATGAAGAATGCTAGTACATCATCAGATTGTGTGATAACAACAACTCCAAAGAAGAAGGATATGATCCTTATTTATACTATCAACTAAACAAGGTAGTCAACTCCACAACTGGGAGGATGTCATTTAGGGAAAACAGAGAAAGTGGAGTAGTGGTGGTTACACATGCATGGAATCCAGTCAGACATGCAGGTACAAATGTAGATTTAGCATAGCAGTAATGCTCGCATCTGCTCAACCAACATTAAACTCCACTACAAGGTGGTTACATTTGGTTTGCATGAGGAATCTTCTACTATCAACCTCCTTTGACCTCGGGTGATTTCTTTGCTGAACATTACAATGCATGCCCAGTTGGCAGTGTCTTCCTAAACTTAGTTTCCTTAAATTAAATTTGCATGGCAATGTTAGTACACACAATAACTACATATCTATAAGCACCTTAGGGAAAATTCATTAACCACACACAAAATCAATATAGATAATCCACATAATATGCCAATGTCATTAAAACTTGTAGAAATAGGATTAAGCCCAATTTCTATGGTTTGAGGGAAACATTATTAAAATATCAACATTTAACATCAATGTTCATGACAACTACCAAAAAATAAACTATAGATTCTACACAAAATTGGACCAAAAACTAGGCTCATCACAAGTTATCAAAGTTCACATGTCCCATTCTCTGATGTCATAGCCAACTTTCATTGATCTAAGATACAAGACAATTACCATCATCTCCTTTTAGCTGATAGATGTTTCCATGTGTTCTTCCAGCAACAATCATATCTCCATTTTTGGATCCTTTTTTGATTTTATAGGTATTATTCTAAAACACAAGTTTAAAGCCATTTCTACACATCTAACCAACACTTAGAAGGTTATTCCTCAAACCCTTCACATAATATACATTATCAGTATTGTGCACTCCATCAAAACTAATTGAACACTTTCCATAGATCTTAGCTCCTGAGTCATCAACAAACATAACTAAACCACCATCATACCTCACAAGTTTATTGAACTTACTCTTGTATCTGGTCATGTGATTTGAACATCCACTATCAATTACCTAGTAGTCTTCATCCTGTCTTGCATGAAAAGCAGTAACCAAAGTACCTTCCATCCTATTCTTCTTAACCTCTGAATCCTTCTTACACATTTTCCAAGGTTAGTGGATACAAATTTACTTTCCAAAGCTAAGAATAAACATTCACTATCATCAACCTCATTTTCAGATTCATCATCAAAAATACCTGCCTCTTCCTTAATGTAGTACAACTTCTTATACTTCTTATCCTTATAATCCTTTCTCTTTTTATGTGCATCCCTATTCGTACATCTTGAAGCATAATGACCAATATTATCACAATTGAAGCATTTAAAGGGAAACATACCTTTATACTTTCTAGTACCTTTCTTCAACTTCATGATGAAGTTAGCTTCAAACTCATCAACACCATCGCTATCTAGTTCCTCCTCAATCTTCATTTCCTTAAATGTCATTTCTATCTTTTCTTCTATCTTGTCATCTTTCTAGAACTTTCTCAATTCAAATGCTTGGAAGGTTTCGAACAAGTGTTCCAAGGTGTACTTCTTAGGATCATACATGTCTTCAATCATTGAGATCTTATCATTGTAGCAGTCTAGTAGGGTGATCAAGATTTTCTCAATTATGTCTTCATTTGATAGCTTATCTCCTTGATTTCTAACCTCATTTGCAGTCTATTCAAACCTATGAAAGAAACTTGTAAATTCTTCACCATCTTCCATCTTCAGGTTCACAAATCTACACCATTCTGCCAGTCTCTTTGTCAATTTCACCTCTTCATTTCCTTCATACATGTCTTCCAACTTCTTTCAGACATGATATGCAGTATCCAAATAATTAGCTTGAATTTGCTCATTCTTAGATAAACCACTGCACATCGCATACTTCATCTTCTCATTTTCTTCATAACCAAAGATATCATCTGCAAAATTAACACCACTAGACGAAAGTGTATACTTATTCTCAACAGCCTTCTAGGTCTTGAAAACAAGAGAGATAATATATCCTCTCATTTGTCCCTTCCAATCTTTGTAGTCAATTCCATCAAACATAGGGATCGCCAACTTGTGCCCCATCAGATCTCCTTAAGCGGTTAAGCTCTACAACAAATAACCAAAGCTCTAATACTAATTTTTAAATAGGTGCAGGACAACTAAGACGGGGGGTGAATCAGTTGTCACACAAGTTAAAACTTAAAAAATTTATTTCTTATCAATTCTTCAACCACACTATTCTATTATAAAGTATGAGCATGAAACAAAAACAATAGAAAGTAAATCAACATACTGAACACCAAATTTTATGTGGAAAACCCAATAAGGGAAAAACCATGGTGAGGGTTAACTCACAATGTAAAGATTATAAACTGAATAGAAAGGCTCACTGCCAAGGGCTCACTACCCAAAAGAGGACTCACTGTCCAAATACAAAGGCTCACTGTCCAATAGGGAGGCTCATTTCCTACGGATAAAAAAGAGAACAAAAGATCCACCACTAAAATTAAAGCACATTTGTAGGATTACATAAGCCTTTAGCTTACTTCCTTCAACACACTAAAACACTTCTATCACAACTCTCTCACACACTTCTGCTCTTATCATTTGTGGCACACTTTCGTCACTTTGCATCACAATTTCATACAGTTCTTTACAACTTGACTTTCTTTTATACCATCTTTAACCTTAAAAACTTTCTCCAAGGTTGGTCACAATACATCATTTCATAAATTCAAATTAGGTTGACAAATATAAATTCCTATGGTGGAAAGGAATAAGATTAGACTAATAAAAACATTTAGCCAGGACTAAAAATAACATTCTTGAGTTTTCTACATGCTTCCTTAATTAAATTTTATTCTTCGAATGAAGTGTAAACACTAGGTTAGCCAAACCTAAAGAAAACACAAATGAACAATGATGCACATGCTTCCCGACACGAAGATCACATGAACACCTCAACATGCTTCATTACTCATGAGACTTCATCTTATATTTCTTCTGATGTGTTCACAAAAAAACAATATACTTAATACCTTTCACCAGATCATCCAAACTATGCAAACCTGCATTGGAATATAGAAACATGACTTCCGAATTTTGCAACTTCAACCTTCTTCACCAAAGCATAGAAAATACCTTCACAAGACATATCCCAAATTTGTAAGATTTGAAATGAAAAATGGAGGACTGGGGAGCAAAAATATTTCTCCTAGCCAATAGAACACTGAGTCTACCGGTAGAACACACATACCGATGGACACAAATTTTATGAACCATCTCACCAAAATTGAAACTTAGAATAAATCAATACCAGATAACAATAATGCAAACTTCATAACCACACAAGCATAAGATCAACACAAGAGAAATATAGAGCACATACTGGAGCATAATCTGGATACATTCATCACTTTGACTTCTCTTCTTTATTAATTTTCTCAAAAGAACTATGAAACTCATCAACACAACTCATCTGAAACACCATAAAGATAGCTTAATGTACTCAAAACATCTGAATAGCATCTCAATCATACATGTACAACCAAAAAAATACTGAACAATATTGACATCAATGACAACACCACCAGACTTGCTCATACTTGCAACAATTTCTAATATTGACCATGATCCATTTTGTAACCTTCACTCTTCTGTGTTGCATTTCTTCTCATCCATCAATCTTGAAATATTTCTAAAATCTCAATCTTGACCATTCATTCGAATGGTTGTCTATAAAAGAAGCCTTCCTCCTCCATTTTCAAGTTAACAACCACTTATCTTTGACTTTTTTGCTTATGATTTGTGGCTATTTGCACATGTTTATCATGATCTAAGGAAATATTTGAAAAATCAACTTGAGGAGAGACAAGAGAAGTGATTCAAATTCAAATATGGGGAGTATATTTACTTTAATGTATTCATTTTCCTCATTTTGTTTGGTTTCTCTTTTTTGGATTGGGTTTTTGGCTTAGAAGTGATGTGATTGTCACTAGAATCTAGGTTGTTTGATTTCTACCCATCCTACATTGGTGAACTCGATGTGAAGACAATTTTTTTTGTAGGTTTCATATGAATTTTTGTTTTTTTTTGTAGGTTTACATACGGAACAACATAACTAAGGCGCACAGTGACACAATTGCTGGGAAATGACACAACTGAGAAGAAGAACAAGTCAACTACCAGGTAGAAATCTGAATTCAAAATATTGGCACATTCATGACGCGTAGACATATCTATGGGTGAGAAACCTGAGTTTAAAATTGTGACGTAACTGACATAAAATGATGCATCACAGTGATGCAACTTAGGCCGAGCAACACAATTGTCTAATAGGTATACAAAATTTCTATTTTTCATTTTTCTTTAAATTTTCCTTTTGGTTTTTGAAGTAGGTTAAGGTATTTGTGTGGTAACTGCCTCTGTTAGCATGTGGCTTCGGATCTAAGGAGTTTCAAAAAACTATTTCTTTAGAAACAACAAAAAAATTGAGCTTTTAATTTTTCATTTTAGTGATAATCCATTTTGTTTTGTTTTGCTTGCTACAACTACAACTTGCATCAAATTCATAAGGGTAAGAAGAATTTGCATCTCTCATTCATAAGGCTTTAAAATGAACAACAAACTATATATTACACTCATGGGATATAAAAAATGAACATGCATCACACGTCATTGGATTAAAATACACAACTATTTTCAAATCATAAGCAAGGGTTAAAATTAACAAGTGTCTTTTGTGTTTTGTATTTTACAATTTGTCATTGAATGTGTATTCTCTCCTCTCACACCACTTGGCAATCTTGAGGATAAAAAAAAATTCTTTGGCTCTTGTACAACCACCCCCACATTTGGATTTTGTAATTAAAATGAACCCCATGTGAGTGTGAGGCAAAGGCATTGTGTATGCTCTCTCCTTGTACCTCGTGCAATCTAGGAGATTAGAAGTAATGTACTTCCTTGCTTATGTGTACCTTTTTTTTAGAGGGCCTGCCACCTCGCTTCAAAAGGTGGGAATGACCCAAGTAGTAACAAGCTAAATCCAAGCTCTTTCGAACTACTATATAAGAATGTGTTTGTGATGAAAGTCACAAGCAACAGGTGTTGATGTGTCATACTGACAAGTGCCACACTTAGTAGCCCCATGAGCTACATCAAAATCTTTTCTTAGGAAAGGAATAGAAGGCCTCTTGATTGACCATAATATTGAGCTAATCATGCCACATGTATGGCCACCTTGAATGAATTCCATTACTAAGAACCAATGTTTTAGTGGCCAAAAACCTTTTATATGCTCGTTGATCGCAGGAGGTTGGACCTCTAAAGCCACCCCACATTTTCACTATTCATATGTAGAGATAGAAATTCCTCTTTGGGGAATGAGACTTGGTGTTCTTGAGAAGTGAGTCCCATTTAAGGGGGGGCCAGTGCCACCAAGTCTCTAGCTATCTGCCTTTTTTAAGTGGCTAGAGAAATACAAGTGGGGATATCAACTAGTGGTTTCCTTGCCAACCCTAGGATTGTGCATGTTGTCTATGAGTGTTTCATCTTCAAATAACAAATTTTCACACCCAAAATCAGATCAAAGCAAGTGTTTGTGACTCTATTCTATGTTTTCCAAACAAAATTTCACCAAAATCAATCAAAAACCAACTTAGAAACTAGGTCAAAACCATCAAAAGTGAAAAATTAATATTTTGTCACCACAATTGCTAAAAATAGGCCTAAACTAAATTTTTGTATCGCAACTACTCACTAGAAAACCACAACTATTATACTGAACCACATCTACAGAAATAGAGCCACAACTGACATTTTGAGTTGCAACTAACAATCAAAAATACGCAACCTAAAATGATAGATGTGATAAAAATAGTGTCACAACTGCGTGATAAATTGAAACTCACAAAATTCTTGTTCAAACTAAATCGATTCATTTTAATAGTGACCCTAACTTCTAAACTAGAGACTTGCAGACCTTTACCAATCCATTATATCATCCTTATTTAGGTTTACATTTTTTTTTAGGTTACATCCTCACTTTGCATAATCAATCCTAGACCTTAAGTTACACTTATCCTTTCAAATTTCAAACATAGGAAGATTACTAAGCTTTTGGATAGTCCATGGTTGCTTATCCAATTTTTCATTGACCTTCATCTTTCACTTTATCAACCTTTTTCATCTTGGTCAAACTTGAGTCTCAAGCTTGTGTCCTAGTTTAGACTCACCCTTGTCAAAATTATTATCTTAATTATTACAAAAGTCAATGACATTTGGATTTTTCATCTTGGACCTACATTAGCTTGGTTACCATCCTTTGTCTTAAATTTTAAGGATTCATATCCTTAGCATCATATTAGTCTCATATCATACCTTTTGACCGTACTTTCACTATCATCCTATCACTCCTTAATCATAGACTTTGCACTTTCATTTTGCATCTTTATATCCCAAAAACACAAAAACATAGTTTAATTTCATCTTAGCCTTAGTTGCATCACTACTTAGCATCTTTTAGTCTCCATATCATATATCCTTGATCATTAATTAGTCTTCCTTTGGTATCCTTTACATCCACTAGTTTCATTTCGCTTCATTTGGCTTCATCCTTTAGTCATAATTATCCTTGCATAATCACCTTGCATCCTTATTGTATACACCTAAAAATGGTCACATCACAATAGTCTGGTAATTAATTAAATATTTTAAATATTTAATTAAATCTCCAAATTCAATCACAGCATTATAAAATAGAAATCTAAATAATTTATTTATATTGTTCGTCTTTCATTTAGATTAAATAAATAAGTTTATTTAATCACTTTTCTTATCCATTTCTTAATTAATTAAATAAACATTATGATTTATTTATATTAATTATCATATAATCTTGGCTTGAATATTTTTATTCAAATAAAGATTAAATATTCTTCTCTTCTAAAAATTCTTTTAAGTCCATTCACAATAAAATATTCTACATATTTAATCAATTCTTCTAAGTCCATTCACAATTAAATATTCAAATATTTAATTAAATCTTCTAAAAGTCCATTCACAATTAAATTCCAAATATTTAATTAGATCTCTAAAGTCCATTCACAATTAAATATTCCAAATGTGTTTAAGTAATCTTCTAAAGTCCATTCACAATTAAATATTCCAAATATTTGAGTGGTACTCTAAGTCTATTCAAATTAAATATTTCAAATATTTAATTGAATCTTCCTATAGTCCTAAAATCAAAATCAAACTCATGAGAGCTAAATAAATCTATTTATTTAATTTGGATTCTTCAACAACCGTGAAACAAACTTCCAAAACTTATAAATTTAATTTCTCTATTCTGGCTGAAGCTTGTTCCCGTGGGTTGAAGACAATCCTCCATTCTTCTCTCCAACCTCCCAACATCCTCCATCTTCTTCTCAACCTCTTCATCTCTCACCATTCAAACTTACCAAACAATCTCACAGCCATTGATCTTTGCCAGCCAGGCTCTTGCCTGCAACAATCTATAAAAGGGACTGCCAGGTCTCTAAAAAGGATAGAAGCTTTCATGCAAGAAAATTATAGCCAATTTACATAGCACATCCTTCCAGCATCCATAGCATTTTAGAAGCATAGTTTAGTATATTACCATTTCATATCATGGCCTATTCACTTCATATCATAGCTTTCATAATCCACAGCCACTGTGCATAATCTACAGCCCTTGTGCATATCCGTATCAACATTTCCCTTCACTAGCATATAGGATAGAGAAGTATTCTCCTTTTGCATACTCGTTCTACAGGTTTCCATTCTAAGAAACTTTGCTTATATAATCTGAGAGAAGCAGCTTCAGGAGAATCACTGGAGATAGAGAACAATGGAATGGTTCTGAAGAAGCTCTGTTTGTTTATTTTATTTCATTTTAAGAAGCTTTCTTTGGTTTAAAGTTGCATTGGTGTGTTTTTATTATCTTGTTTTGATACTAACAATTCTCACACACATTTTTGGCACCCACCGTTAGACCTTTGCTAATTACAACGTTTGTTTTACCCAGATTTTTTCTAACTTCACGAGGTTCACATTTAGAACGATTCAGCGTATTAAACATGTTTTAGCACCCGTTCAACATTCCATAGCACCCTTTATCACTGTTATAGCGCTCATTCCATATTCCACAGCGCCCATTCAGTATTTCACAGTGCTCGTTCAGTATTTCATAGCACCCATTGTAAATTTATCAGTGCCCATTCAATATATCATAGCGCCCATTGCATATTTCTTAGCGCCTGTTACTAATTCCATAGCACCCATTAGTAATTTCATAGCGCCCATTAGAAATTCCTCAGTGCCCTTTTATGATCTTGCAGCGCCCTTTATGTCTATTTTAGCACATTTTTAATCTAAAAGTCTACATCTATAATTTGTAATAAAGTAGAAATTTGACTGGATCCGACACGACCGCGGCCAGCAAGAGCTTTAAAAGAATAAACCAATCCTAGGATAATCACTTAATTAGAATGAAGCAATCCTAGGATAGTCATTTCATTAAAAATCAAGCAATCCTAGGATAGTCACTTCAGTTTGCATTTTTGGACTAAAAAGAACACCATGTTTTTGTGAAGCAATATCTTCACCTAGTATAGAAAACTATTTATTTGGGCTTAAAATTGAACTCTTGTTTTTTGTGATTGAATGGTGATAGGCTTATGCTCTCCCCTTAACTGGGTGATCATAATGGCAAACTCATCTATTTCATTTCATGCAATTTCAAGCTTTGATAATACCTTTTAGAAGGCCTCCCGTAGTGGGAAAAAGTACTCACCCTACGGGAACGACCTAAGTGGGAACAACTAAAGCCAAGTTTTCCAACCCACTTTAATCAAATGTGGATGGTTGATGAAAATCCAATTCGATGGTAGTGTGCATTGATAACCATCCCCAAAGCCTTTGTTTTAAAGGTTGGGAGGTCTCTCGAGGGAGTATATCATTTGCCGCACCGAACATAAACCCTTACTACAAACTTAGTGTAGTATCCAACCGAAGTTAGTTTCTGAACATCATAATAATCACAGTGCAGGGGAGGGAAGAATCTACCCCCAAGACACTCACCATATAACTGCCAAGGACCATTTGCTCAAGGGATCCGGTTTCCACTTCCGTCACTGTGAGTATGCGCCTGGAAAAGAAAAAAATACGGGCACCCCTTTGGGTGTGACATGGCTATGTGAGTCGACACAATTTTAAGATGTGGGTTGTTGATTACTATGGTGACCTACTTGACTATTAAGAGTGAGTTTGTTTGAACTATCTATCATGTGTAAAACCCGTGAAAACAATTTTTGAAAACCATTTTGATCATACACTTGATGTTTAGTATAGGACTTTAAAACAACTATTCTACAACTTGCTTGATGTGTTTTCAAAACATTAATTCAGTAAAGATCATCCAAAACTCACAATTACATTGATTACACTTATCATTTTTTGAGACTAGAATCAAATCTCAAAAAAGTGCATCTTTTCAAAAAAGTTTTCGATTATTGATTCAACTTCCCCAATAGGATTCTGATATCCTTTCATCTTGGAAGCCACAATCAAGAGTTAGAAATGTCATTTGATTATATCATAATATTTTCATCTTATCAGATCAAGACATCATCATTTTTGCTCTTATAAAACTATGATCTAAGTCTAGAAGAACATTTCAAAAGCATATGCCTATTGTCAACTTTACAACATGGGTGATAGGGAAGAAAATAATTTTCATAGGTTTCATACTGGGAATAGTTCAAATGATGAAATAACCGATGAAATGATTCAAGAAGCTGAACAGGATCCACAGTTTCACATAATTTTGGACAAGATCTTAGAGCGAGATAAAGATCTAATGATTCTTTACTAGCAATGAAGGAAGATATGATTTCCTACAAAATCCCAATATTCCCTTCCATCAAGGAATATCATGCTTCCATTCAAAATACCCATTTCATGATCATTAAGATGATTATCCTTATCATGATCAAGACATGCCTTTCAATCCACTTCATAATCCTTTTCCAAGTACGATCAAAACACCCCATCATCCCCATGTCAAGATTCTATCACCACCTATTCAAGTTATCCATGAACCCCACACCTATAAATTGGGATCCTCCACCTTTATCCATTCTGGTTTACTTCCAACACCTATCCTCTCATCCATATCATATCCTCCTCACAATGGACTTGCATCTTGTTTCACAAACAATACATATCCCATTGGTAAACAAATGTGTCAAAGTATGAATTACAAAGGAAAAGGATTAGGCCTTCATGAGCAAGGTATCCTAGAACCCCTTTTTGTCCAAGCAAATCCATATTCTCATGGCCTTGGTTATACACCTCATGCTTAACCTAGGTATCCTAGTCCATCAAACTCTCCATCTATCCTAGGTCCTTATCCTAGTTCATCAAACCTTCCATCTATCCTTGGTCCTTATCATCCCAAACCTAGCTCATCAACCCTTCCATCCATATCACGGTCCCACATTTCTCCATCTCCTATTCTTCAAGAACAAAAAAGGCACACATCCTTGATCCACTTTCAAAATTATACCCATATTAACTCATCCATCATACCTCCATATCGTTCATCTCAATACATTCCTTCCATTTCTTTTGGAAGCAATTTGGGTGCCAAATGTCAAAAGCTTCAATATAAAAATCCACATGTATCAAAGGATCAACTTGTCTCCTCAAAGAGTCATGCAAAAATAAAAGAAAATTCGATTCAAAAATCAAAAGAAAAATTCAGAAGGCCACAAAGGCCCATCAAAGCAAAAGAAAAATTCAAAAGGCCACAAAGGTCCATCAATTCAAAAGGCAATTTTCAAAGACCACAAAGGTCCATAAATCAAAAAGAAAAATGTCAAAGGCCACAAAGGTCCACAAAGAAAAACTCAAAATCAAAAGTCATGTGGATTCCTAAAAGTCTCATAAAAGCAATAAAATCTAAATTGGCATCCAAATTTGCTAATCCAAAAGCTTCCTCCAATTTTCCATTTAATAACCTATCACCTTCTAAATCCATTTTTCCTCCATCACTCCACCGCCCTTCAAGGTGTGTGCTAATGTTGATCTTTCCAACCTTTCCATCTATCCATCAACAGGCCTTCCAGCCTCCTATCCATTATCCAACATTCATCCCCCATCATTCTCCTTTACTCCAAACCTTTGCATAAGTCCTTAGATTCTTCCATCATATCATTAATCTGCCAACATTTAGGATTCTAATTCCCATTGACATGGTTTATTAGAGGGATATTTGGTTGTGAAACTTGATGCTTAAGTCCTTCCTCCATCTCCCTATCATCCATATCCTATTTTCCATATTCCTCTTGCACTCTCCACTTAGGGACAAGTTTCATCTATCTTATCGTTCATGGTCATTATCTTTTCCATTCCTATTCCTTACATTTCCACCTTTGATCTTGACAAGGTTAAAGATCTTCTTGAACATCATATATCTTATCCATATCTTTCATACCATAAGTCCTTCCTCCATCTATCATCCATATCCTATCCATATTCACTCTCCACTTAGGGACAAGTTTCATCTATCTTATCTTCATCATTATCTTTTCCATATTCCTTACATGATCTTGACATGGGTACATATCTATCATATCCATATCATGCAATGGGAATCCTTGTGTTTCATCATGGCTTGATGAAATTTGTACATATCCATCATATTCAAGTTGTGTTTAAACTGGGGGCAAAAACACGGACTGAGACAAGAGAAGGGCAACGAGCTTTTAAAACATCACAAACGGACAAATGATAGTTTGACAAAACGCAACATACATTGACGCATCAAATCAACCACAACACCAAAACAATCACTCAATGCCAATGACATCAAGAAAATATGGTCAAAACAATGATAATCAAACACAAACATCAATGTTCATAATCAAGTTGGATGATCTTAATCTGAATAATGTTTGGAATACTTTAGGAAAAATTTGAATTGTTGGTTGATTTTCTATTATATCTTTGGAGCAATTAGATGATGTACTGAACTAGAAAATCAAGGAATGAGTATGATTTTTCTTTGTCTGTTGTTTGCAAGGAAATCATTAGTACTATGCAAATTGGTCACAAGACATGCTCTACTACGTATCATTGATGACATTTCAGAATTTGCATAGGAAATGGATTAACTCTTGTCTGTTTATGCAAGCGATACTCAGGTCATCTTGATTCAATTATACCTAAATGCTTGTATTATCTTGCTATATCAAAAATCATAAAAGCAATACTCAGGTCATCACTGGTGCTAACATACCCTTTGATGCTTGTATTAACTTTCAACATTTCAATTCTCTATGATGACACAAAAAGCACAAATAAGCTCTCAGAAAGGCAATATTGTACAAATACCCTACATGATTAGTATAGATTACATTCAAGTTATATTTTGCATTTTTGCATTTCATAGATTTTTCCCAAAAGCTGGCAAAGTATCAAATGTTTCATATCTTTGGGATTCACTCTCGTAACTACAAGATGCTCAATCTCTCCTATTGAATAGGAAGAAACAATCAATATCAATCAAATCAATATCAAATCAATATCAGATCAAATCAATCAAATCGTCAAAGCAAAATCAATATCAAATTATCACAACAAATCAATCAAATTTGAATATCAAATTTATCAAAATCCTGTTTGTTTTTAACAACTTTAAAAGCAAGCTTATCAATCAAATCAAAATTCTATTTGTTTTTAACAACTTTAGAAGCAAACTTATCAACAAGCTATTTGTTTTTCATCATCATGGAAAACAAATTTATCAAAATCCTGTTTGTTTTTAACAACTTTAGAAGCAAACTTATCAACAACAATTTGTTTTTCATCATCATGGAAATCAAATTTATCACAATCTTGTTTGTTTTTAACAACTTTAGAAGCAAACTTATCAAACAACTATTTGTTTTTCATTAACTTGAAAGCAAATATATCAGCTACTATTTGTTTTCCAACAACCTTGGGAACAAATTTATCAGATAAACAACATCAAATTAGGGCAACACAATACGCAATACTCAATACGCAATACACAGGGGAAATTTAGATCATTAATTTTGATCTCACATCTTTCCACGACAATTTCTTCATATCATCATTTTTGAACAATGAATCGACATCTTCAAAAATCATAAAAATCTAAAAATTCAAAAAAATCACAAAAAAAAAAATCAATCTTATCGATTCATCGTTCACGGGGGCATATACCTATCATCATTTGACAATCAGCATCTGGGGAAAATTTTAAAATTCTTTGAAGCAATGCGTAAAACACATCACTTCAAAGAGGGGCAAAATGTATACACCTAAAAATGGTCACATCACAATAGTCTGGTAATTAATTAAATATTTTAAATATTTAATTAAATCTCCAAATTCAATGTGCATATAAATAAATCTAAATAATTTATTTATATTGTTCATTCTTTCATTTCGATTAAATAAATAAGTTTATTTAATCACTTTTCTTAT
Source organism: Sequoia sempervirens (assembly GCA_007258455.2). Taxonomy (NCBI): domain Eukaryota; kingdom Viridiplantae; phylum Streptophyta; class Pinopsida; order Cupressales; family Cupressaceae; genus Sequoia; species Sequoia sempervirens. Next base: position 26,544 of record VDFB02073774.1, read on the forward strand.
CCATTTCTTAATTAATTAAATAAACATTACAATTTATTTATATTAATTATCATATAATTTTGGCTTGAATATTTTATTCAAATAAAGATTAAATATTCTTCTCTTCTAAATCTTCCAAATTCAATTCACAATTAAATATTCAAAATATTTAATTAATCTTCTAAAGTCCATTCACAATTAAATATTCCAAATATTTAATTAAATCTTCTAAAGTCCATTCACAATTAAATATTCCAAATATTTAATTAAATCTTCTAAAGTCCATTCACAGTTAAATATTCCAAATATTTAATTAATCTTCTAAAGTCCATTCACAATTAAATATTCCAAATATTTAATTAATGTTTCTAAAGTCTATTTACAATTAAATATTTCAAATATTTAATTGAATCTTCTATAGTCCTAAAATCAAAATTCAAACTCACATGAAATTAAATAAATCTATTTATTTAATTTGGATTTATCTTCAACAACCATGAAAGAAACTTCTAAAAATGAAAATTTAATTTCTCTATTCCTATGCAAGCTTGTTCCTGTGGGTTGAAGACAATCCTCCATTCTTCTCTCCAACCTCTTAACATCCTCCATCTTCTTCTCAACCTCTTCATCTCTCACCATTCAAACTTACCAGACAATCTCACAACCATTGATCTTTGCCAGCCAGGCTCTTGCCTGCAAAAATCTATAAAAGGGACTACCAGGTCTCTTAAAAAGAGAGAAGCTTTCATGCAGGAAAATTATAGCCAATTTACATAGTACAACATTTCCAACATCCATAGAATTTTAGAAGCATAGCATAGTATATTACCATTTCATATCATGGCCTATTCACTTCATATCATAGCTTTCATAATCCACAACCCCTGTGCATAATCTACAACCCCTATGCATATCTGTATCAACATTTCCCTGCACCAGCATATAGGATAGAGAAGTATTCTCCTTTTGCATACTTGTTCTACAGGTTGCCATTCTAAGAAGCTTTGTTTATACAATCTGAGAGCAGCAGCTTCAAGAGAATCATTGGAGATAGAGAACAATGGAACGGTTTTGAAGAAGCTCTGTTTGTTTATTTTATTTCATTTTAAAAAGCTTTCTTTAGTTTAATGTTTCATTTGTGTGTCTTTAATTATCTTATTTTGATACTAACAATTCTCACACACACCTATAACCAAAAAAAAATCCTAAAAACATAGCTTAGCTTCATTATCACCTTGCAAGTCTCACATGGTTGAAAAAGGTCACAAATGAAAAGAAAGGACATGAATTTCTCAAGTGATTCATTTCATGATAGCACCCTTGGATCAAATTCAAATCAATCCATTCCATAAAGAGCGATAGGTAACAAACAAACCCAATCAACACATTTGATAGTCTAAATCTTGATGAATTCAACAAGAAATTGAATCCTAAAGAGATTGAAATAGCTTACCAAGACCCAAGGTTTTTATGCATTGTTGATGAGCTTGTTACTACTGATCCTAATAGATACTTTTATGCTCTAGCCAAAAAGGGTGCCAAACTCCCTCAAGGCTTTGATGTCTCATTCATTGTAGAAGAAGATACCCAAAATCCATTTGCATTGGGCATACCATCCTCACAAAAAATGTCACCTATGCCACTTGGAACAACAACACACATGGTAACCACCACCACACATATCCCTAGTATCTCCACAGTTGAAAACAAGAGAACACAAGGAAAAAATTCACATTTGCAAGCTCATCAAATTCCATGGGTAAGACCTTTACAAATCCTCTTTTCCAAAACATGAACAAAGGTCCTACATCACAAGGTCCCACACCTACATTTCAAAATGAAAATTAGGGTCCCACGACTACACTTCAAAACAAAAACCAAGGTCCCTCATTCCAATTTCAAAGGCTCATTACCCCATCAAATCAAAATGAACCAAATTTTTTTAGTAGAATTCACATTATCTCACAAAAGGTTTCAAGTCAAAGAACTAATCAAGGACCTACCCCATGATTTTAAGGACCTACCTGATCATTCCAAAAATATCAACCAAGGACCTATGCCATCTAAGTTCCAAAATGAAAATCAAGGATCAACATTTCAAATTCAAGGAAAAAATAAAGGATCTATACCCCAATTTCAAAACACTATACCAAACACAAACATGACTTTTGGGCCAAATTTGAATGCCAATTTCACTCCAAACCAAAAAAACATAAATCAAAATGGTAACCAAGGTCCCACACCATATAATGTCAATCCCAATCCAAATATAACGTATGACCTTAATTATACCAATGGACCATAGCACCAAATCAAACCAACATGACACCATCTCTTGCAGACACCTTGATGCAAAAAATACAAGCTATCCAACAACAAATGAAAAAAATGCAATTGGGAACCAACGAGAAAACCAATTCTATGAAGGAATTGTGCCCCTTTCCATTTGACAGATATATATACATGTTGCCCTCCCCCCCTCACTTCATGAGACCACCTCTACCTAAGTACAAAGGGAAAGGAGATCTAATAGAACACATACAAGAATTTAATACATCATGTATGGAAGTCTCATATGATCCCACCTATTTGATGAGACTATTCCCATGAAGTCTCATGGGGCCAACCCTTGATTGTTTTGCACATCTTCCTCTAGGGATTAGAAAATGGGATGAGATGGCTGATAAAATCATTTATCACTTTACCTTTAACATTGAAAGTGATGTCACCCTTGCAACATTATGCACAACCAAACAAGAAGGGGAGTCACTCACCTTTTTTTACTAAAGATGAAGAAGTCTAGCTAGCAAATTCCCTTGTCACATTCCTAAGAAACAATTAGTCACTATGTTTGTCGAGAACCATGACAAAGAAATTGTTGGAATCAAGGAAAACTGAGAGGGGGGGTGAATCAGTGTTCTGCAAAGTTTAACTTTATTAATGTAATCTTTAAACCACTTATAACATTGAACCAAAAGTAAGATGCAAGAACACAAAGAAATCAACCACAACACCATAACACAAGGATTTTTATGTGGAAACCCTATTAGGGGAAAAAGCATGGTGGAGGTCAATCCACAATATGATTATACTCAAATATAAGTGTTTACAAAAGGAGAATGCACATGCATTCAGGCACACTACCTAGAGCTCACTACTCATATACAAAAGAAGACTCGCTGTCTTACAAAAAAAATTGGATTACATCCAAAATATTTGAACTAAGAAAATAGCATCTGCTAATGCCTGATTACAGTTCTGGTTAAGCACATCAATCACATTCTTGACCTTCTATCTGATTCTGCTCTTTTGCATTGTCCACTTTAATTCAGATCACAAATCCTTTTCTGCACAAGTGAAACTATGCATTATCACTCTACAATCCTTTTGAATTTCACAACACACAACAACACACTTTGTACCTACCTCCAAACGATATAAATGATGGCTTATATATATCTGCAACTAAATATTTAATCAACCACATGCCGGCTTCAACAAAATAGAAAATATTTACAAACTGTCGGCTCAATCCACAAATAATTTTCAATGTGCACCAACCAAATTCAGCTACAACATAGTGAGGACCCAAAACAATATATTCAAACATGAAAACACTTAAACAATTACTCCTTGAATATCCACAACATGCTATAATCATCAAGTCAGCCTTTTTGCACTGTTATATAGAAAACCATCAAACTAGATCTTCTAACTTGCACACAGATCGATACGAGGCTCTACGATTCAAAGATAAGGTAGATCATACACCAAACAACCTTCCTTGAGATTCACAACTCAAAATGATAATGGAAAATTGCATATGAATCAATGAACACAGTTTTTTCAGATGCTCTATTCAAGTTTGATAGTTAATCACAAAACTTCATTCTGACTTGCGATATGATCAAATGATGACATGTGGATCAAATCGTTGACTAGGGTGTCCATAAATGACAACACCAAATGGCATGTGCAATGTCTCTTGCCAACAATCTCCCCCTTTGGCATTGATGGAAACACTTAGTGACAAACGACTAAGTGTCGAATCAGTACCAACATGAATACACTGAGAACCTCAAAAATTCAAAAGACAAATCCTAATCATGACTCCCCCTAAGGTGAATAAGAAATTTTTCACTGTACCACACTCCCCCTTTGACATCAGTGACAAAGGCGGGAAATCTGCATACCAAAAATCAAACAAAATTGCTATGAACATACTGCATATGTACACACATGCTTCTACAACTTACATGAACTAGAATATATCTGCAAAATTGGTCTTGAATAGGCTCAAACTAGTGTCACAACTCTTTTTGAGACTCTCCAAAATAGTCATGTGACCACAAAACAAGTAATATTGCATCTCTACTAACTCAAGGTTTGTCGGATCACTGACATCCATAACATCCTATTCTTCCTTCAATGCACTAAGCATTGTCTCCATCTTAAGACCAATCAGTCCTTTGAGCTCACAAATCCTTTCAACAATTCTACCTTCTTCATGCTTTAGAATTTTAAATTTGTCAAGTAAGGATATGACTTGTCCTTCTTTCTTTCCAACAAAATGGTTATAAGATCAAATGCTTGAGAGATATATGCTAATTGTTTCTCATATTCCTTCATTTTCTTTGTAGTGTCCTCAGTGAACTTAGAAAATGATAAACATGAATTATACATGTTTCCACCTTCAGAAAAAGAACCTTGAATATTATTTACATAGGTAGCTAACAAATATTTATCATTAGCAACCATCCCCTTCAACCTATTGAACCTTTTAGCATCAAATTCTTTCTAAAACTTATCCATGGATGACTTTTCAAGTGACTCAAAGTGAGTACTTACAAAATTAACAAGTTTCTTCAGGTGACCAGATGGAGAATCGGATGAATCCTTGACATATAAAGGCATGATCTTCTCTAGGATACCAGATGCAAAATTCAGCAGCTCACTGTCCTCAATATGATATTTCAGTATCTCCTCCCTTGTCTTGGCTTGAGAAAATGATGCTACCTTCAGTTTCTCAATAGGAGATAGAGTGTCCAAGTTGATAGGACCTTTAACTAGTTCAGGATCAAACTCCTCTTTTTTCTCTTCTAAGAACTCCTTTACTCCCTTACTAGTGTCTCTTGCTTCCACAAAAATCCCTCTTACTTCAGCCTTCTTCTCTTCAACCACAAATTCTTCCTTTGCTTTAGGAATCTCAATTTCATCAACTGATACAATTTTAGGAGCTTCATTCTCCATAGGAATTTTAGCATCTTGAATGTCTAGAGGATTCAGACTATCCTCAAATGTGTCTTCTTTTCCTTCTTCATCTATCAGACCAGATGGAGCATCTTCATTATGAGCTTCTTCAAAAACAACATTGTATCTATTTTTCAAAAGAATTTCCATAAGGATTTTCTTAGTGTCTTTTGCAACTTCTTCAGTCTATCCAATCATCAGCTTATTCACCCTTTTCTTGCTCTTAAAATACTCTTTTCATCATTTATAATTTTTTTCATCTCTTCTATAGACATCACTGGACACAGATAAACAAGTATTTGTTCTCTCATTTGCTCTTCCTCAGTTCTTGCATTTACTCTCCTCATTTCTAAAACTTCATATAAACCTTTGGACGACTCATATATTATTTCAATGAGAGTCATAGTTAAATTATTCAAATACTTTATTGTGGCTTCCTCAAGAATTCTTTGACTGACACTATCAAAGGTGTCATACCATTCATAATGTGGCCTAAGATTACCATCCTTAATCAAAGCTTTTTCCACTTCTTTTACAAACATACTTGATTTATTAGTTTTCATTTTTTTCTTTTCTTTCTCTTCACTAGAGGGCTTGTCCTTAGAGACTTTAGACGCCATGGTGCCCTTGTTCTTTATTTCTCTTACCTCTTCATCAAATTTAGTTTCATCTTCTGAAACAACAACATAGACTCTTGTGCTCTTGTCCTTCTTCGTCTTTCCTTCTCTATCAGATGTCTTGACTTCAACTTTTATAGGGCTTAATTTCTTTGTAGGACTAGATGAGAGAGTAGAGCTCCTTGTGGATCTAGATCTGGTAGAGGATGTTGTCAAACTAGCAGACTCGGTTCTAGCTGGCTCTCCTACTTCAACTTGTTTTTCCCTTGATTTACCATACCCTTTCTACTTCTACAAAATCTAGCAATGTGACCAAATTTGTTGCAATTGTAGCACACCATATTTATTTGTCTAGACCAGTTATTCCATTGATTTTATTTTGATCTACATTGGTTAGCAATATGGCCAAATCTATTGCATGTATAACATCTATCATCTCTATTGAAAATTTTGTTTGACATATTTCTGCATTCAACTGACTTATGACCATACTTATTGCAATTGAAACACTGATTGGAGAATGATGGACCACTTGGATTCATTCTACTTCTACATTAAGGAGCCATATGACCAAATTTATTGCAAAAAAAATAGTAATCATTGAACCTTTGAGCATTAGGTTGTCTTACCGGATACCTTCCAGCTTTGTTCATTTGATTTCCTTACCTAAATCTCCTTTGTCTAGATCTAGAGCTTTCTCCTTTCTCATAACCAAGACCTCACTTGTCATTTCTAGTCCTCTAAATTTTAATCATTTCATCAAGCTTGGTTGAGCTAATCTTGAAATTCTCTTTAAATTCATTTGTAGTAGCAAGTTCGTCTCATAGAGTAACAATCTATCTTTCAAGATCTTCTTCATTATTTCTGGATTGTTCCAATTCAAGCTCCAACTGATTGAATCTGTCAGTAATTCGGTTGCATTCTTCATATTTCTCTTTCAAGGATTGAGCAAGATTATCTTCATTCTTCTTTATGTCTTTAATCTCCTTGGTCATTTTCATCACAATAGATTCCCTCTCATGTTTTGGGACAACATTATCTCTGGCATACTTTTGCGTTCTTCTTTATTTTCCTTCAGGGCTTGATTCAGGTGTTCAACTTCCATGCTCTGACTTTCTTTCTGCTTAAGCTGATCATAGAGTTCCTTTCTCTTTTCCCTTGACTCATTGATTTTATCTTTCAATGATTGAATGCATTTCTCAAAATTCATGAGGCTTGCCTAAAATTCCTGGACTTCAGATTTGGACTGATCAAGATCATCTAGTTCCACTAAAAATTGTTGAAGACTCCTTGAATCCATTGAATCACTATCCATATCTTCCCCAATCTTTTAAACTTCTTTCGATGAACTAGGCTCTGATACCAATTGTTGGTATCAAGGAACACTAAGAGGGGGGGTGAATTAGTGTTCTACAAAATTTAACTTTATTAATTTGATCTTTAAACCACTTATAACATTGAACCAAAAGTAAGATACAAGAACAAAAAGAAATCAACCACTATCCCATAACACAAGTATTTTTATGTGGAAACCCTGTTAGGGGAATAACCATGGTGGAGGTCAATCCACAATATGAGTATACTAAAAAATAATTGTTTACAAAAAGGGGAATGCACATGCATTCAAGCACACTGCCTAGAGCTCACTGCTCAAATACAAAAGAAGACTCATTGTCTTACAAAAATATTTGGATTACATCCAAAAGATTTGAACTAAGAAAATAGCATCTGCTAGTGCCTGATTACAGTTTTGATTAAGAACATCAATCACATTCTTGACCTTCTATCTAATTTTTCTTTTCTACTTTGTCTACTTTAATTTGGATCACAAATCCTTTTCTACACAAGTGAAACTATGCATAATCACTCTACAATCCTTCTAACTTTCACAACACACATCAAAACACTTCATACGTACCTCCAAATGATAAAAATGATTGCTTATATATATCTACAACTCAATTTTTAATTAACCACATGTCAACTTCAACAAAATAGAAAATATTTACAAATTGTTGGCTCAATCCACAAATAATTTTCAATGTGCACCAACCAAAGTCAGCCACAACATAGTGAGGACCTAAAACAATATCTTTGAACATGAAAAAACTTAAACAATTACTCCTTTAATATCCGCAAGATGGTACAATCATCAAGTCGGCCTTTTTGCACTATTAAACAAAAAATCATCAAACCAGATCTTCTAACTTGCACACTCATCGATACGAGGCTCTGAGATTCAAAGATAACATAGATCATACACCAAAAAATCTTCCTTGAGATCCACAACTCAAAATGATAACATTAAATTTCATATGAATCAATGAACACAATTTTGTCAGATGCTCTGTTCTAGTTTGATAGTTAATCACAAAACTTCATTCCGACTTCCGATATGATCAAATGGTAACATGCAAATCAAACCACTGACTAGGGTTGCCATCAATGACAATACAAGATGACATGTGCAGTGTCTCTTGCCAACAAAAATGATGAGAAGTCTTCAAATCCAATGTTGCACAACTTTTAATGAAATCCTTGAGAAAGGAGGCTTTATGAAAAATGTATTTTTACAAAAGGACTAGTCAAAGTACATAAGGGGACTCCAAAGCCCAATAATGATAAAAAAAATATTGGTCTTGAAACAAGAATGTCACAAATGATAGAGTTGTTAATGCTAAAGTGATAACCAAAGGCATATCCATTCATCTCAAAGGTCCCTCCTCGTCAAACACGCCGAGCACATCAAATACCCAAACACAAGGTCAAAATCAAACATTGAACACAGTTCAAAACAATCAACAATGCAGATGTGTTCCACGTGCCAAGAGAACATATAGCCAATTAGGTGATCCGATTGAATTAGTCCTAAAACATCTTTTGTAATCCAATGTCATCTAACTAGGGTATGTGCAGGATCATCATGGAAAAAATAGGCCCTTAAGTGGCAAATTTTTTTAGAAAAATCAGAGTTAGGAAACTTGACATAAAAATTTATATAGGTTATCTATATTATTTCAAAAATATGTAAGAATAGAATCTTTATCAAATCAAATGTAGTTTCTAAACTACTAGGTTTATTTAAAAAAAGAAAAAATCTATTTGGTAAAAATTGAAATTTCAATTAGTACTTAAATTTCAAGGAAAAATAAGTAGGTGTTTGTCTAACCACCTAACCATAATAAAATGATAATATTTTTTTTATAAGATTTGAGACATAAGTAGAACACTCTTTTCCTAATGTGATGTATATTTTTTGTAATTTTTTTCCAATTAAATAATTAATTATGAATTTTTAGTACAATTTTTAAAAAATATAAAAAACTCACCATAACTTGGTTAATTCAAGAAATTCAATTTTTTTTAATCCTATAGATGGGCATAGAATGTGACACATGTTTGATTCAAAAATTGATACCATTTGAAAGCTATAGATGTTTTTCAATCAGCCTATCAATCAGGACTTTAGTCATAATTCAAATAGAAAATGAATAATAATTATTTATTTAAGTCAAAGTAAATCATAATTTATATCGGTGTAAAGCTAAGAATCTCCTTTAAAAACCCTTTTTGTTTCATCAATTTTGGGTAAGAAAAAATTCATCAGCCACATACCCTACACATACCCATCATATCGCCACTTTTTGGCCCATCATAATCCTACACATACCCACTACGAACCATCAAAAATTATGAACCCTCATTAATCAAACCCAACTGGTGGAAGGAAGATGAATACTATGAGTATCACTACAAAAAAGGACACAAAACATCTAGATGTTGGAAACTCAGAAATATCATTCAAGACCTAATTGAAAATGGAACCATTTCGTTAGGTGGTTCATAAGGAAAGAAAAATGTTGATCATACCATATTTAAAACTCCCTTGCAAGAAAATGACAAAGGAAAAGCCTCCAGTTCATGGAGCAACAATAATTCCAATTATGCCATTGTCAAACATGATTACAACACTATTATCCTTAACATAAGACCCTTTGATGATCACAATGCCACTATTACCATAAACAAGAAAATTTTAGAATGTGTTTTCACCACTCACAGAGCCAAAATAACTCTTCCAAGACCACCTTCCAATCTGCAGCCAAAAAGCCAGTATAATCTCCTAGACCAACTAGGGAAGACTCCACACAAATTTCCATTCTAGAACCCCTTCGCATATCAACACAATACATAGCTATCCTTGATAAAGCCTTAAAAGAAGCATCTATACCTGCTAATCTAGATGTTCATGAATTTCAGGCCATGGCTGGATATCTAGCTATACCACACCATGTCACCTTCTTTGAACAAGACTTTTCGACATAGAAGTCTGATCATAACGACGCCCTACACCTTGAATTTTTTGTTAATAAACATAAGATCAGATGAGTCCTAGTATATGGTGGAGTAGGTATAAATATTTTCTTACTAAAATTAGGGAAAGCATTGGGATACTCTGATATTTGCATAGAACAAACGAAGAAAATTGTGATCAAAGCTTATGATGATGTTGAGCATTCATCCAAAGGAGTAATTTTGCTTCTTGTAAGAGTTGGTACAACAAGACAAAACATCATTTTTCATGTCCTGGATAGGGATTTACACTATAGCTTTCTCCTTTTCCACCCATGGATTCATGCCATGAAGGCTATCCCATCCACATACCACCAATGCTTCAAGTTCTCACACAATGGCACTAAAATTACTATTCCTAGAAACCTTAATCACTTTTATTATTGCACAAATGTAAAAGGAACTGTTTAGTGTCAAGTTCCTATAAATTAAGAGGCCTCATCTTCCACTTCATCACACTGCATATACCCATATTCTCTTGTCAAATAATCCACACCATTCACCCCACCATCCACACCCAAAATCTAGATTCAAGACAAAGGATGTGGAGAATGCAGTATGAAGAGCTTATTCTACATTGGAAAGCTACCCAAATCACCAAAGTATTATGGAAAACCACATCCTACACATCATAAGGTTAATATCCACAATCCTCCTATCATCTTCACTAAATGGGGGGAACTAGCTAAATAATCTTATGATGATCACATCTATATAGCAAGAAGTTACCAATTGAACAATATCCAAAAGGTTTCCTTTTAGTGAAACAATAAGGATATGATGGACATAGCGGACTTGGTTTAAACAAAAATGGGATATTGAAACCTTTACTACCTCCTAAATTACCAAAATATGTTGGGTGAGGGTATGTTCCACTGGAACCGAGTCCTCCAAGTACTAAGTTAACCTTGACTAAGGTCATTGATGCTTCATATGAGACTAAGATATCTGAAGATTCTTGAAACTTTGATGCCAACTCTAATGAGTATGAATGTGATTCTTTATCTTCTACTACTAACCTTGATCTTGATGAAATATTTAGAGAACCTAGCAAGCCTACCCTTGAAGCAAGATTCAATCAAACACTTATAATTGATTCCCCACAAAACCCATCACATTCCCACCAAAAGATATCCTTGCAAATGGGAGCTTGGATTGAAACTGTAGACATCAAATCTGTAATATGCTAAGCCTTAACAAGAATAAATCAAGAAAAACACAACAAATCTAACATCCCTATGAAATATTGCTTCATGTTAGATATGCTAAACAATAAGACAAGCTAAATAAGAATATAAACAACATGAATCCAAATTTATCTCATAGTGGATTGGTGCTATTGTTGAAAATAGCCCTTTCCCAATCCTTGATAGATAAGCTAGAAGATATGAAATTGCTATGAAGATGGAGATGATAAGTGGACAAAATTAGTTCTCAAGGAGAGTGACTTTGCAAGAGATTTGTTGATGAAATTGTGGAGGATTTTCTTGAGGATGAAGCCTCTATTTAAAAATTTTCAAATGCTAAGAGTGCCAAACATGGAGGATGTGGGACTAAGATTGGACAAATGAGAGGAAGACACTTGTCAAGTGGTGAGTGGTTGATGCATGTGCAAGATTTGGGAAATGTGCCCAAGAGGGGAAATTTCAAATTCAAATTTGAGAGTAAATGCTGAGAGGGGACAAGAAAATGAAATAAATGCAATGTTGGAGGGACAAAATCCTTGTCATATTTCTCAAACTTGAGGGAATATTCCCCATAAATGCCATGTTGAGTGAAAATGATGATTTTAATAAATCAATAAATTGATTTATTGGTGCAAGTGGCAAAATCTAGAGAATGCAAGTGGTTAGGATTAGCATTTAATCATGGTTAGATTAGATTTAATCAAGATTAATTAGCTAGGATGATGATTAGGATGTTTTGAGTTATTTGACTTGATTTAGGGATTTAAATCAAATCAAAGGGAGATGAATGATGATTTGAGTTTTAATTAAATAAATGATTGGATTATTTAATCAAAGAGGTAATGATAAGCTTAAATTAAATAAAGTTAATTTATTCAATTTAAGTGAATGACCTTAGGAGATTGAAATTGATTTACCTAATGAATGGATGAAGGTGAACTTGATTAAATGATGAATGGACCTAATGCATTATGCTAATTTTGCATGTCTACATTTTTTCCCCTCTTTGAAGCAATGTACTTGTTGTGTTGGTTCAAAGAATAAACTTGTCGCGATCAAAATTTAAAAATTTTCTAATTTTTTGGATGCCCCAGCGGAAACTACATTGGAACATTGGCCCCTCGAGAGATCGAGCAAAAAGATTCGATTTGAGGGTCGAGCTCGCGATAAAGAGGTTCAAAATGGATGGTTATGGATGATGATGGAGATGAGATGCTTAGAAAAACAAATCTATATTATGATGATGATATGTTGTGAGATGGATGAGATGGATGATGTGATATGCCATGATTATGCAATGGATGGTCTATGCAGATGCTTAGACTAACAGATCTATATTATGATGATGATGCAAATGCAATGCATGTGAAATGATTGATGTTTTCTATTATGATATGAATGATATGTGGCATGCTGGAGGTTTGTGGATGCAGGATGGATGCATGATGGATGCATTGGTGATGATGATGTTAGTACAGAAATGCAATGATGATAAGAGGATCCAACAAGTCCATCATCTGACGAGACTTTATTAGAGATGATGATGATGATAGATGATGATGATAGATTGATGATGATTTGCTTATCAAGGATTGGGATTTTAAAAGGGCTACTTACCTTATGTTTGATTACACATGTAGGTAAGATGCATCAAGGTATAAAGAACCAGGATGGTGTTGTACCTAGTGCGATGGACTTTGACTCAACAAGTAGATAGGAGTATTCTTGTTCAC